>JAPZDX010000002.1:3491821-3509324 GCA_029783625.1 Naso annulatus | reverse complement strand
ACTTCACACGTTTTAAAATCCCTTCACTTAGCCTGATTACCCTCAATTAGCTGCTCACTCAGTGTGTGTGTGTGTGTGTGTGTGTCTGTACACCAATTAAAGAATAAATGTAAAAGTCAGACTGCCCAACTGTCTTTCTTCTTCTGTCTGATCTGGCTGATTGTCTTCCTCTCTTCCTGAGTGACCTCTGTCCCTGTTTTCTTTGCCAGTCAGAGCACCAGACTCTCTCTTACAGCCAGACAGAGTGTGGGAAAGGGAAATGTCCTTATGATCCGTTTCAGAAAACAGCCTCCGCTGTTGTTGGTGGGTTGACCTTCTATTTCCTCAAACCACAGCTCAAATTAACTATGAATTATAATTTAATATCAAAGCAGCTTCAAACTGTCGATGAGGTTTCAGCGAATGACTAGATTTATCTGAGCAAAAAACAAACTAATCCAACAAACGACTGAACAAAAAATGTTTTTTGGTTCAGACCCTATGAATCTATGGGTAGATAATATTATAATCATTTTTTGCTCTTTGATGTTTTTGCAAAAGGCTATCTAAACATGAAAACATGTATGTTTTGTGAATTATGTTCCCATTACAGATTTTTTAAAATGGAAATTCATTAGCAGATGAACTCAAACAGGCTGTATTTTGACCTAAAACTTACTGTGTCAGCAAATTTGGAAATTAGGGAAAGTACATAGCAAATATTGTTCAGATTTTAGGATGAACCATTATGAGAATATGTTGGAATAAATCTTAAATTCTGTCAAAAAAAAAAAACCTGTTCAAGAGCATCCTGTCTAACCTGAGTGTACTTAAACCTGTTGTTAATCTATCCAGACCAAGAGCTGTATGCTGGGATCACCTCGGACTTCATGAGCAGAGACTCCGCCTTCTTCCGCAGTCTCGGCAGCCGTCACGTAATTCGCACGGAGCAGTATGATTCCACGTGGCTGCAGGGTAAGAGCAAGAAAAACCTCAAAGAGAATCAAGAAAAACTCTGCAAAAAGCTTTCTTTTTAGAACTGATCCGACCCTGTGCCACAGCAGAATTCTCTGCTTATGTTCAGAGTTTCAGTTCTGCATAAAGTCCTTTTAAAAAATCAAAAACGTTTTGGAATTTTACTTAAAACAGCCGGAAAATGCCAGATCACTTTGCAAACAGTTTGTCATCGTCGCCTTCTTTGTAACATGTTCATCACCCTTCTTGACTAAAATGAGTCGTGGCGCATTAGAGTTAAAAATTGGCACGCCACTAACAGCTAACATGCTAACAATTCGGTTTCTGTTGACTCTTAACAAGTAAAAAAGCATTAAACAGCTGCTCCTTCAACATATATCTGTGCTGTTTCTACATTTTTATCTCAGGTGTCTTTTTTGTGTGGTGTCATTAGATTTATTTAAGTGAATTCATTCAGCGACCATGTTTGTTGTCGCGCTTTGCTTTGTAAACTGGGTATTCTGACCTTCAATAAACTGAATGTCTTTTGCTCTAAATCAGCATCTCTAAAACCATCTCCCACACGCCCGGCTGGTGTTTTATCAGGCAGGTGTATCGACGTCTGCCGCTGATAACAACAAGATACATGTTGACTCTCTCTGCTGTTTGTAAACTCAGATGTACCTCCACCGTATCTCTACTCCTCCTACGTTCATGCATGCATATTACGTGCTCATCGGCAGAGTTGGATTGCGCTGCAGTTGATTTATAATTTCTTTTTTTTTTTTTTTTCCCCCCCTGTCAGATGCCCAGTTTGTGCGGGTAGCGCCACTGTCTGAAACTGATAACCCAGAAGATGATAAGGTCTACGTGTTCTTCACTGAGCGCGCTCAGGAGGCCGAAGGGGCTGCTGGGAAGGTGCTCTACTCCAGAGTGGCACGTGTGTGTAAGGTATGGAGTTTGTTTGTCAGAGAAAGATAATGTGTGTATAATCAGAAACTGTCTCTGCATGTAGTTTATGTAACCAGGTAGAATGTACGTGCTGGTTAGTGTGTGTCTGTGTCTGCCACGGAGTGTTTTTGCGTAAAAAAGGAACTAAGTGTGATTGGATGTTTCTGCTCGCTCCTATAGATAAACCCTTTGAAGTCTGTAGGTAGAGGCCTGTTTAGGTTTGTCACTGTTGCTGTGTCTCCTGCTCCTCTGTGAAACACTGTGAATGTAAACATGCAGCCCTACTGTCTACTTATGTGTGCAGAAAGTGTCTTCATGTGTCACACAAATTTAGAGAGTGTTTTTGAATTCAATAAGCGAGAGTTGAACTTGCACTATTCTCAACTGCGTCGGAGGCGGGGCTGCATTTTTGTAGATGGAGCAGAAATGCTTGTGAGCACACCGTCCTGCTCATAAATACTGTTCTGTGCACTCGTATCGCATTTATGCACAGTTTGTATGAATCCGTTCCTGTTCTGCTCAGACGAAGTTCTGCTTGTAAAAGAGTTAGCAAGAGCTCCAAAATGTGATGGTCCAAAATAGAAAATCAATATGCGGTGGGTCACCGCAAATAAATGAATGTTGTTAAACCTTGATTCAATGGCTCTTGACCGGCATCTTCAAATGAAATCCGTTATGTGATTTTACATACAAGGTTTTATATGAAATTCTGCAGTAAAATACAATAGCTCCCCAACTAAGTGAGCAAACATAGTCCTGCAAAGCATTAGAAACACAGGCATCATTAGACAAAAACTATAGCGAAGGAATGCTAGCGCTCAGCAGTCTTTATCTGCTGCACAGACTGGTTTCAAAAGTGTAGTATAAAGTTAGTGCACAAACAAGCACCCCTGCTGCCATTTCTCAGGCAGGTTGTGGAGAAACAAGTCACCTTTAGCCTCGCAGCTATGCTGACATTGACATAGCATCATAAGTTAGACTCTATGGGAATTTTGTTTTTCAATTGTCTTTGGAGTTTGACCTAGAAAAGGCAATAGAAGACACATTATCTATATTTATAGCTGAATCTGTGTGGAAGCATGTGCTAAGTCGCTGGTGTGACTCTTCAAGTGATTTAAGTGTCTCACGTTGTCTACAAGCATCCAGTAAAACATAGATAGCAGGGGATGATTTTGATCAGTCGACTTCTGCAGAGTGCTGCTTCCACTGCACATATTCATGTAAAATGTATATTACTGCGTGTACACAGGTTAATTATTGAGAGACACTCACTCAGGACAGTAGTTGATCCAACCTGTGAAAGCAGACTGGATGGAGCATCATCTATTTCAGTTCATTGTTAAAAACTTTGACGGTCCATGGCGACGAAATATCTGTGTGATCGATAAATGGTGATGCAGAGCTGGAGCGGTGTGCAGTAGCTTCTTTCTGAACTTGTCAGTCTGTAAAACACTGATAGCAGAGGATGGTTTCGATCCATCGACCTCTGGGTTATGGGCCCAGCACGCTTCCGCTGCGCCACTCTGCTGTCAATCACCCCAGATGGGACTCGAACCCACAATCCCTGGCTTAGGAGGCCAGTGCCTTATCCATTAGGCCACTGGGGCTTCATGCTTGACAAAATGCCCCTTCTTTGTTATATCCAGCAAGGAGTCCACCACAGAGCAACAATATGGGAGGCACAATGTGTGGTTTTGAATAACATGACAATGGCCCAGGATGCTAACAAAGCGTGAAGAGAGACAAAGAAAGAGGAGATGGAGACAGAGTAAAGCTCTGACAGAACAGAGCGCTTCAGTCAACTGTGACAACAGGCAACATCCAGAGGGACAGAGAAGAACTAGAACTATTACTATACAATAATGCGAAGTACACAGCTACAAGTTATTTAACCCTGTTTAATGTGAAGATTTGCTCCTTTTACCAGTTTTGCATGATAGTAAATAGATTATCTTTGAGTTTTGGACCATTGAGTAAACAAAAAAGCCTTTTGAAGACATATATGGGGTTCTGGGAATTTATGATGTCCATTTTTCGTCTTTGCTTGTTTTGTCAAAAATCTTAAATAGACTGAACACTTAACAGTGACATTTATGTTTATTATTTATAGTATTTCTTTAAAGTAGATTGTGCTTGTGATTATTAGCGAGAACAATGAACAATGATTAACTGAAAGTAAAATGAAAATTTTTTAATTTTTTTCTTTTCTTTTTTTAATTTTAACCTTATGCATAGAATGACATCGGAGGCCAGAGGAGTCTGGTCAACAAATGGAGCACGTTCCAGAAGGCTCGTATGGTGTGCTCAGTCCCCGGACCAGACGGCCTTCAGACACACTTTGACCAGCTACGTGAGTACACACAAGCATCATATGTGGTGCTGTCCCTGCCTCAGAGTTGTGTCAGTCAAATCAGATTTGGCTCTTCAATACAAGGATTCAGTTGCTGTTGTTTTTTTGTTTTTGTTTTTTTTTTCAGTTTAGCAGCACATTAAATTCACATATCAGTCTTTGTGATTCTCATGTTAAACCGTCAGAACTTTAATGCCTTTCTTTGTTGTCAGTGAAAACAAAACTTCAAGTTTCGACAGTCAGAGAAAATAAAAATGTGCGTTCTGTTCAGTTATAAAATCCTCGCACACCACAGTGTTTCTTCTGTTGGGCTGTTGACTGCAGTTTCCCCCAAAGAGTCAGTCACAGTGGACAACACAGGGGAGGTTATGAGTGGTGAGGTTGTGTTGTGGTTGTAGTTTATGTGACTTTTCTAACATTTATCACTAAAGCAGAGAGTGTCGGAGCATATGACAGACTGGAGTTTTTGTCAGACTTCTCTTTTTATCCATCACTGAATTTTTAGACTTGTGTCATGTTGGATTCTTTCAAAAACTCTCACTAATACTGTGAGTATGTTTTATGACTTCAGTGGAACATTTGATTTGTTTTGATGTAGGACATCATGCAAACATTAGATCACACCAAGTTTGTGGTCATTTTGAGACTAGGTTACTCAGTTTGTAAACTTACCAGCCTGCCATGCTGTTGCTCTTGCCTTGCTCTGTGTGCAATGACTCAGTAAAAAAACAATTACTCAACTGACAAAATGTGATTGGACTCAGGATCTTCTAGACTGATGACAGGAATCATCAACTTTAAGGTGGCAGCCCCGATCACATGACCAACACCTCACATGCAGAGTTAAAAAAATGACATCAGGAGGCACCAACCACTGACCACATCAGCAGCTGCAGCTCTGCCACTGACTGCTTCATAAACTAGGCTGAGTTTGAATAGCAAAAATAAAAATCCTAAAAGTGCTCAACCGCAGCCTCTTTGTATGTGTGTGTATGTGTGTGTGTGTGTGTGTCTGGATAGCTCCGCTGTTACCACGGTGATCAACAGCCCTGTCGGTCACCTTGGGTTCGTCTTCATGTCTCAGCCTTGGTAACCACGGCAACTGGCCTCAACATTCAGTTGCTGTGGGTTTATTCATTTTCAAGGATTTGCACCAGTATCCTCCATTTGGCTGTGTGTGTGTGTGTGTGTTTGTGCGTGTGTGTGTGTGCAGTCAGAAGTAGGTCCATTTAGGCATGAGTCTTTGATGTGTTATTTAAAGAAGAAGTTTGGTTTTTTGCACATTAAGCCTTTTCATAAGGACATTTACGATATGATATGATGTTCTACATCACTTGTATAACAAATAGTGCAGTCCTGAGAGCTGGAGCACATTGCTAACGTCACCGCTGGCTACAAAACAACGGAGGGGCATGTGCCCTCTGGCAAGTTGTATACAAAAATACAATAAACGCTCGTTTTAAACAGTCTTTTAAAAGCTGAATGTTATTAGTGTCCTCTCATGTACCGACACTAAAACACAAAGTTAGACACCAATATATGTTCCTGGGTCATTAATCGGTGTAGAACATCATATATGATAGTAAATATCCTTGTTATAAGGCTTAATGTGCAAAACTGGACTTCTCCTTTAAGCGAAACAGAATGTTTGCCTCTGCTTGTCAGTCTGAACCTGTATCTGCAGATGTACAAGTCTGATGTTTTTTTGGACATCAGTACCTTCTCTCACCTTAAACATCTGTGATGATGAACAATTTACTAATAACATATGAAGGGCAATCACCTGCACTCAGTGCTACGAAGCATTTTAAAAGCCCTGCACACTCAAACAGGTGTCAACAGTTGCTGCATTGCTTGGAATCAAGTGAGTTCACCAAACCTTTCATATTAACGACTCTTTATTGATCAGAGTTGATTTAGCTGGTTCAGACGGAGTTTGTGGCTCAACAAGCACAGCATAGCGAGGGAGATGAATAACAGCAAACACACTCTCCACATTGGCCAACAGTCCTCAGATGTCAAGTCAGTCAAAAGTGAACACAGTGCATATGTCTGTTAATCAATATGAAAGACTTCAAGATGGCACCACAGATGGCTGCTTTAGTAAGATACTTTGTTTGTTTTAGGGGCTGCTGCTGATCTAAACACGTTCACATTTTGTCTGATGATGTTTTTTCCTTTGAATCAATTATCTGTAACAAGGTTAATATAAAACTCCTCGTCATATCTGAGAAGGATTTCTTCATGTGTACTACAACAACACCACAGTTTCCAGTGGCGGTATCGTAAAATGAACGAATAAATGTAGGTCACAGAGTCGGATTTTGATTCTTCGACTTCTGGATTATGGGTCCAACACATTTTTGTGTCTCCAGTCTGCTCTCAGTCACTCCAGAGAGGACGGAAATTCCACAATATTTGGCTTAGGGGGCCAGTGCCTTATCCAGTGGGCCACTGGGGGTTCAGCCGTGCAAGAAACAAAATCAAGAGATTGTAGACCAAGACATGAACAACAGGGAGCAAACATGGAACTGCAAGGCACTGAAAACAGAGGCTACGTGTGACAAAGCAGTGATGTAATGAAGAAATAATGCTGGTGCTCAGCAGTCTCCGTCTGCAGCACAGGCTGTTTTCAAATGCATAGCACATAGTTGGTGCGCACATCATTGCTGCTATTCCACTGGCAGATTATAAGTGACAATAAGGTTACATCCATGCTATAATGTTTTCATTTTAAAATGCATAACTGCTGCTGTGTTTACATTAGGTATTCAGACTACTCTGGTGTTAAAGCCCATAAATACCCCCGGCCGCCTTTGTTTCCAGATTGGGTCTCTTATCGCAATTTTTCCCCCCTCCCTTTTCTTCCTGGTAAGTCTTTTCTGAAACAAGTAACCAACTGTTTGCCTCACGTTTATGTGTTACACACATGTCCAGTGTATGTGAATGTTCATGTGATACACGTTTCCAGGCTTGTTAGTCTGGACAGAGATTATTTATGAAGTGGTGCCTAAATGCTTGCCTGGACATGGATTATTTGCTTTTTAAATGAAAAGTCTCAATTGTTTTTGGAGCTTGAGCTTGTAAAGGCAATTTAAGGGTCGTCTTTCATGTGTATTGAAGCGAGTAATTAATCGCCAGAGTAACTATCTAAGTAATTTAGATGTCTTCTGTGGTCTAGCAGCAGTCAGTAAAAGATGAAAAGCAGAGAGTGAAGTTAAGTCGAAGCTACCACTCTGCTGTCAGTCACCCCAGATGGGACTCGAACCCACAATCCCTGGCTTAGGAGGCCAGTGCCTTATCCATTAGGCCACTGGGGCCATATATGTGCCTAAAATGACCACTTTTTTTTTTCTTTTTTTTACACTGACAAAGAGTCCACCACACAATCTGTGGTTTAGAATAGCATGACAATGGCCCCAATGTGTTCAGATGGCATTAACAGAGATGCAGTGAGAGGAGGTGGAGACAGTGTAAAACTCCGTCAGAGTAAAGCGCTATAGACAACTGTGACATTATGCAAAAATGTGTACAGAGGAACAGGGAAAAACTAGTACTATGATAGTTTGCCATTTCTAAAATAAATAAATAAATAAAAAATCATTAGTGTGCTCACTCTATCTAAAAAAACAAGGTACTTCAATACAAAACTAAAGTGAGCACACCAATGAGCAGCATCTTGGTACAAGTTATAGGTCTTCACATGTCCAAAAAATGAATACTTGTATCTATCGTATAAGTATCTAAATGTACCACTTGACCCTGAATCTCCCGTCTGTTATTTTAAAGCTGGGCCCCGGAGCCACGCAGACCCAAGAATGTCCGACCCACACCTGGTCACGGGGACATAGACTTGATCGGTGCCGACAGTTGATTGCTATTAATAAATAACATTAATTTACTGGTTGTCAAAACAAAACTTTGCGTCTTATCGAATGTAGTCTTATTTTTGTAGCTTTCTCCTCCTTGTCAAGGATGTTGATCTAATACATCCGTCCATCTTTTCTGTTATCACTTTGTTGTTGATAGAGCTTGCAGGCTAATCCACTCATTTCAGCTTAAGTCCACTTGCTGTCACGGTGATGGATGGCAAATACGACTTGTTTAAGACTTTGTTTTTCAGTTTTTGAGTTAATAACTTCGACTGTTTTCTCTTTTTAACTATTAAAGCGATTGCTTGCTCACTGCCACAACCACTAGCGTTAGCATTACTAATTTTGATATGCTGCTGTCAGTGCTTGGACGAGTCTGACCTGTGCTCTTTGACCTTCACTTCCTGGCGCAGGTCTTTTGGTACCACCTTATGGCCAAAGATGCACTTTGCAGTTTGCTTGCTGTTGCACTACCCACAAAAACATCCACCATAGCAGCAGGATAATGCAACAATGTTAAGCAGCACTTGTAATTATTGGCAGCGCTGTCTGATCACAGCCGTTCTTGGGTCCACTCAGGTATTATATATAATGTTAAACAGACCTGAGGCCTGCTGCATTAGAACATTAGCCGACATAGACCTGATTAAATGATAAAACATAGACCCAAACCTGTGTGGATCCGGGGTCGGGGCTTAAGTCTTTGGGTCTGTGTCGACCTGTGAAGAACTCTAGTACAAGTTATTTAACCTTGTTCTTAAACTGTTCTGTTTTTCTAGAGCTTTAATAAAGTAAATGAAACCACTAGGTTAAATTTGTGAGTTAGCCAGCTGTCTTTGGACTGAACTTGAGTTTTCTTTTATTTTTCAAAGTCCATATAAAAACCCATTCTGCCCATGTGAGATAGAGAAGATAAAGCAGATAAATATCAAGAGTTCTTTCCAGTTAACGAGTGGGCATGTTATTGATGTCTTCTTCATGCTGATGCTGGAAAGAGATCCAAAAGACTGCCTGCTTCGTACCATTACAGTGTGTATCAATATGTATCCACAATATCACTGATACTGCAGATACATCCTATGTCCTGCCTACTGCTCTCTCTACCCAGGTGCCACGCCTCGCCTTACTCTAAACTGAGGTTCTAGTGGGTGAGAGCGGATCTGTCAGTTTTTCTGTTTTGTCAAAGAGCAATATGAGAAAATGGCTGTTAAGACAGAGGGAAAGCATTTTGTAGACTGGAATGTTTTTTTGTAAACAGAAGACTCAGTGTAAATGACACATGACAAAAAAATGACAAAAAACAAAGATACAAAACACAGTAAAACATAGAATCAGTTTCTTTTATATAGTCAAACCCTTATGGAGACACACATGCAACACAAAAAACTTTTGATTACACACACACACACACACACACACACACACACACACACACACACACACACACACACACACAGTCTGCTATAAATGACCTGCAGACCTTCAAGGGTTTATGGGATTTGTAGTGTTTCTGTGTGGTGGAGCATGGTATAAACACAACACTGACAGCATTCTTAACCCGATGGGTTAATCTCCTGTGTATGGGTTTGTGGTTTTGTGAAGTGTATTCACAAACAAATTTGTATGGACCCTTATCAGATGTGTAAAAAAATGGCCACAGGCATGCTGGGTAGAAGTGTTTATGCTCCTGACAAGTCAGAACTGCCTTCTGTATACAGACAGGCGGAGGCTCGAGTATGTGTGTAACAGCTCAAAGGGTAGCTGTGTTTGTGCATGTTTTTGTATTTGTGCTTGCGACATAGTGAGGACTGAAATATTTTTTAACCAACAGAGTGAAGGCGTCTTTTGGAAAGGTGTTAGCCGGTCTTAAAAACTTCAAAGGGCTTTTCTAAGTTTAAGACTTGGTTTTAGGGTTAGAGTTTAGAGAAAAAAGGTTTAGGTTGGGGTTGAGGTTAGGCATAAAGCTGTTTTAGTTGAGGTCAGGGTCCAAACGTATCGAGTTAGAAGTGTATGTGTGAGTGTTAAAGGTTGACTGCAGTTGAATTTTGCAGAAAATTTTGAGGGTGCAAAGTTGCAGAAAACCTTACGGAAATCAATCAGCTGTGTTCAAAACCAATCTGTCCCAGTTTGTGTGTGTGTGTGTGTGTGTGTTTACAAAATATGCCAAATGAAATAAAAGCAGCAGTGTTTGGGTTCTTCTCCTGTCTGCTGTGACAGTGCTGCTGTTTTTGCAGGTGAGGAAGATTCGACACCATGTGGGTCTAATCCATCATTAATTGCACAAATGACACAGTAGATATCACATCTTCAAATGACATAAATAAGAATAAACCATCTCAAGGTTTATCGTTTACAAGGGTTGCAAAACGTCTCAAATCATTCCTAAGAATGACAACTTACCATAACTCATCTGAGCTAGTAATGCTGTACATATAATAACATACCTACTGCTGTTAGGAGAATCATGTAATAAAATGCTTGGATTTGTTGTTCTACAGGGGAGTTAAGATGTTTTTGTGGTTTAATTTGGAGGACTTGTTGCAAAAAAAAAAGCTTTTCCTTAAGCATATTTTTGTAGATGTTGACTCACATATTTGATGAAGTTTTTGGACGCCCTCACAGTAGACTTTGAGCAGAGTATCAGCCACATGGACTGACTCATGACACAAAATTGCTCTGCATTTATCGTTCAGTTGTTTTTGCATCTGGAGCTGTAGAGCTGTGCTCATTTTCTTTATTGACCCACTTTTAATGTGTTTGGATCTTGTTTTCAGTGCCACTTGTTGTGTAAGATTAGTCAAGCCTCTTTAAACCACAATCATTTAAAACAAACAATAAAGGTGGTTTATGGAGGACAGACATTCTTCCTGCTGCCCGATCAAGCTGTAATAACTCCAGAGTCGAGCCTCACAGGAAAGGATTCACTGCTGTTGTCCCTGTTGTGGTTGTTGTTGTTGTGGAAGAAAGTCATGCTATGAGGTTTTGGAGCTCAGACAAACCACCCTCTGTGGCCGGACTGATTGCCATGACACTAGAGACACTGAGGTATTT
The DNA here is from genome assembly GCA_029783625.1 of Naso annulatus. Lineage (NCBI taxonomy): Eukaryota > Metazoa > Chordata > Actinopteri > Acanthuriformes > Acanthuridae > Naso > Naso annulatus. The sequence goes on along the minus strand of JAPZDX010000002.1, from coordinate 3,498,167 downwards.
TCAGGCATTTTTGTCATCTATTTCTGTCTCTGTGAGAGCTTCAGTGTTCCAGTACCCATGTCATTAACAGTACGTCACCCGCCAATACTGGAAAGGAATAAGGGGAGGGAGCGGATAAAGAGTAGAAGTGTAAGGGAGAAGGGAGGAGTACTATGTTTAGATGGACCTCACCAGAGCTGTCTGGGACTGGACTAAAGGAAATGATGAATGGAGGCAGGAAAGATGAATAAAATGACAACTGTCATCTGTGTATTATATAAAGATAATAGATTGCAAACGATTGAAATGTCTCCACAATCTGCTGTTAGGGAGAGATCGTTAGTATCGTCCTACAGTGCACATGCTGTCAGCTGCAGTTTTATGGTCTCTACACACATCCAATGTTCCTCAGCCAAAGTGTAAACCACACTATTTGCTAATCTGTTTCATCCCTTCACTGGAGACACACAAATGAACCCCAAAATACCAAACTTCTTAGTTACAGTTTCCCGGTCTTTCTGTAAGGAGCTTGCATGTTCTCCCCATGTATGCGGGGTTCCCTTCAGGTTCTCCGGCTTCCTTCCACAATCCAAAGACAAGCAGGTAAGGTTGATTGGTGACTCTAAATTGCCCGTAGATGAGAGTGTGAGTGTAAATAGTGGCCGGCCACTCAATTAATGTCAGCTGGGATTGGCTTCAGCCTTCCACAAAGGATGAGTTCGCACGCTTCCGCCATACCCCCTGCTGTCAGTCACCCCAGATGAGACTTAAACCCTCAGTCTCTGGCTTAGGAGGCCAGTGCTTTATCCATTAGGCCACTGGGGTTTTGCATGCCTAATGTGACCATTTTTGTAGACAGTGAATCCACCGCAAAGAAGTACTATGGGAGATGAGATCTAATTGTTTATAGAGCTTTACTTTGAAAAGATAATATCAACTTGATATTTTAGTCTTTTATCTATATGGAAGCATGTAATGAATAGCTGGAGTAACTGTTTAGGTCATGAAGATATCGTGCACGGTCTAGCAGCATCCAGTTAAAGAGTTAAAAGCAGAGAATGGATTCAGTGCATCAACTGACTCATGAGACTAGCACAGAAATATTCTGTCACTCTGCTGTCAGTCACCCCAGATGGGACTTGAACCCACAATCCCTGGCTTAGGAGGCCAGTGCCTTATCCATTAGGCCACTGGGGCTTCATCCTCCATGATTTGAACCCTTGAAAAAATTCAATGGGTGCAACACAAAGCAACAATATTAGGCCACTGAGGTTTCCGTAGCGAAGGAAAGACAATCAGCGACAATGTAGACAGAGACGTTAACAGCAGGACATGCAACATGGAACTTCAAGGTGCTAAAACAGAAGCAAATGTCATTTTGAACCTTGCAGTTATTTGCAAAGATTCAAATGTCAATTGGCAACATGATGAATTTTTTTAACCACCTCCAAATAAAACACCCAAAACAGTATGCAAGACAGTCAAACAGCGAGAGGATCCTATTTGAGGGCATCAGCTACGACCACCTAGCAAGCCAACTACTCGAACATTGGCGTATAAGAAAGGTGTTAAGACCGGACTTAAATAAAGGGACATTTCATCCAAAGCCATTTGTTAAGTGTTGAAGTGTATTTAAAAATGTCACCTTTTTTTTTTTTTTTCAGTTGTCGATTGTATTTTCTTTAGAGCTGTTTGGCAAGGACCAAAATTTTCCAAAAAGACTGAAGGTTGAGATAATGTGTCATATATGAATTGTTGCCTGTAGGACGAAGCCACCAGGACGCTCAGCCCTGTCAGATTAATCTGACAAATGCTTTTCCACTCTTTACTGCTTAATTACCTCTTCTGCTTTCTGTTTGAAGTGGGTATGAAAACATGTTTTGTGATACTGAGCAAAATCAATCATGTTTTGACGCCTCCATTGAGCCCATCTAATCCATCAAAGTTTGTGTGAAAAACCCTTGGTGGGAAGCCCAGTTTATCAAAAGAAAAAACAGAGGAGAAACATAGAAGGAAGGAGGAGGGAGGAGAAAAACTACAGGTCTGAAAAGAGGTGGGGGTGTGAAAGAGGGCAAGAGTTTTAAAAATAGCAGTAAGACAAGTAGGGAAAGTGTGGACGTTATAGCAGGAAGTGTTGACCACACAAGACAAGAAAAAAGGAGATTGGAATGAAGACGGAGATGAGGAAAATAGAGAAACAAGATGTGGTATTGCCCCAACGCCATGAAAAAGAGGGCGGATGAGGAGTGCAAGAGAGCTGTTTAGGAAGCAGATAGGAAATAAATTTTGCGTCAGGGAAGGCAAAGTTAAACAATTTTGAAACAGATGATGAAGTAGATGATAAAGAAACAGACCAAAAAACGAAAAAAAGAAAAAATTAAGTAAATATGTCAGACGTGGTTGGTATTTAAAACTTACTTAAGACTTCTAAAGTGAAAACTGCTGTAGCATGGACAGAAATTGCCTCCATTTATGCAAGCTACTTGTGGAGCTTGCCCTCCGCCACCAGTTGTTCTTCACCTACAGTGTCCTGAAAGGAACATAAAGGAATTTACATTTTCACTATATTTAGAGGAATAAGATGGCTAATTAGTGTAAAAATTTAGAGGAAAACACATTAAAGCAAGAAGGGTCCTCACTGATTGATATTGTCATTACTCTCTACAGTTTTAAAAATTGGTGCCAATGCTACCAAGGAGGAGGTGAATAATTAATGCTGCAACAGATAGACAGAAGGAGAGAAGAAGGGAAAAAAGAACAGAGGGAAGGGAAGGTGATGTTTAGGTAGCAGAAAAAAACAGTAGCCCAGACAAAAGACATTTTTCCTTGAAGGACATGGAGGGGATGAGTGAGGTGAAGTGAAGCTAAAAGGGTGTGAGGGCTGATGGGAGGGAGACGGGGAGAGCGAGAAGGAGGGGAAAGGGGTTAATAGGGAAGGATGGAGCAGTGAGATGAGGGAGGAGAAAACAACGAGGAGGTGATGCGGAGGAAATGTAGGGTCTTTATTAGATGCAAAGGATGGAAGTAATTGATTTGTACCATGGTGCACTGATGTACAATGTAAATCAGACTCCTTGAAAGAGAATATTTCAAACATGTAGCCTACCCACAAATTATGGTTTTAGTGCCCTATTAAAGCTGGCTTGGTTTTCAGTCTTTTAAAAGTATTAAATGAAGACTTTAGATTCTTTAATACCTGTGGTAACACTAGGACAAAAAAAATCTGTGTTGCTAGCTTGGAAAAGAAGACATCATCCGAATAGATATTTCAGCCTGGTCATAAATGTTGAAATTGAGAGAGACATCAAGATGACAATAACAGCAGTGGCTAGAGGGCAAAAATGTGTCACAGGAAAAAATGCTGACTGAAAGAATAGACTAATGGCTAAAGGGGTTAAAAACCCAGACAAGATGGAGGCAGGGCTATAATCACCAAATTACTGTGAGATGGCGAGGAGGAAATAAGGACAGGGACTGCGGTCAGAAAGATGACAAGGAGGAGGGAGGAGGTGGGTGTTGTCATTCAGGGTGGTTGGACAGGGAGGGAGGGAGGGAACAGCAGAGAAATAAGGACGATAGGGGTGTTTGTCTCGGGGGCTATGGCCAGACAATTAGGAGGAGGAGGAGGAGGAGGAGGAAGATAGGGGCTGTGGCTGTAGGTCTGCGGGCTAGACAAGACTATCTACCCTTGGGGAGCACAGCCGCTTTTTGTTTAGAGAAGAAGAGACTAGAACAATCCTCTGGAGAAAATAGGCCAGACAGACAGATGGATGAGGAGATGGAGGGATGGAGAGATAGTGGGAGGGAGGGATGGAGATGGGGAGTGACGGTGAAAGTGAGAAACAAAGAGAATAAGACACGGCCCGAGGGATCTTGGGACCTCCAGGTGGATTTGAGCAGAAAGGGCGGGGAGGGTGAGCACCTGATGAACAGATAAAGATAGAGAAAGAAAAGGAGAGAGGAAGATTCACAGGGAGACAAAGGAAAGCGGGTCAAAACAGGGGATTACTGTTAGTATAAGATGGTGGCCAGCTGTTTGAGAGTGAAAAAGAAAGAGGATGTGGTTCAAAAGATAAAAAGGTGGAAAAGATGTGATGTTTGCTGTATCTACAAAATGATGAAAGTGCTTTAAATATGGCCAAACGTTCGCTTGATTCACCCGGTTAGATAATTTTGCAGGCAGAAGCAGATTTCCGTCATATTTTCTGGCCACTGTTGTGATTCATCTGTGTGTGTGTTTTGCTTTCCTTTCCATTAAAGATTAAAGACCTCGGAGTCACTGCAGTGTAATAAATCAAATGGCCGAGAGAGATGTAGAAGTGAGGTGAAACGGCACTAAATCGGTTCTGATTTAAACTTGTCACGCAGCGATAAGAGTGAATTTCTTTTAACAAGCTGAGCTGTAAATAACTGAGACGTCTTCTTCAAAGCCTGGAAAAGGAAAGTGTTGTTCTGGCTGCTTCCTCCAGAGTTTAACTATGTTTTCATGTGATGCACAGTAAGGTGTCAAGAAGAGAGACAGTCTGACTAACTTTCAAGCAGAAGTCAGGGACTCAGATTTTTCTCTACAGGGTTTTACCAAAGTTTGTGTTAAGTTTAGGTAGTGCTTTTTCTCTGTTGAACTGAATATATTTACATCTACATGCTATACGGCCTCTTTCCTTCCTGGCTTTGAAGCACTTCACTTTGTTACACAAAATAAATTGAGATTTCTCTGTCAATTGCCCTCAAGTAGCGTGCATGTTTTTTCTTGGTTTTTGGAGCATCGTTAGCCATTGCTAGTGGTACGTCTCTGTGGATGGCAGTGTCAGTCTGTCAATTGGTCAGTTGCCTCACTTTGTTCCAGATTTCTGTGAAATTTGGAAGACAGCCATGTCCCTCTCAAGATGTATTGTAACGGCTTCTATGATGATTCATGTAACGAGATCATAAGGTGCAAATTTCTACTTGTACAAGTAGCGATGTCATGATAACAGATGATCCGCTGCAAAAGCAAAGAAGCCTATGTCAATACACGAGTCAAAATTACAGACACACTAAAATGCTTTTAGGCTTTATACTGGGAAGAATTGCTTCCCCGGTATGTGAAGTGGTGTATTATAACAAGTGCAGTCAAGTTTTCATGTGTTTTATTGAAGTTTTTCATTGTATTGTTTTTTGGGGTTTTTTGGCATCGACTTAGTACCAAGGTATCGTTTCTCGTGACATCAGAATACCTGAAAAACTAACGACATGCCCAACAGACCCAGCTTTACTTTGTGTTTGTTGTTTGTATATAGGGCTAATTAATGTTAGCGTACTTAGACAGTTCACTTAAATGATGAACATGAACCTCATACTGGTCATCATGGTGAGCAGGTTTAGCCCAGAGTACCACCGGTCCCACAGTACGCACAGCAACCTCACAGGTTTCTCCAAAATTGTTTGGATCTTCTAATTCAAATCTAATCACTAGAAAGGTTTGTGTGACAGCTCTGTTGTTGTAACTTGATCTAATAAATATTGTATAACCTGGACGTCCACAAGACCAGCTCCACCCTTCAACCAAATTTAGTCCAGTTCAAAACTGAGTCTAGAAGTCCTCTGACCTGCAAAAGACCAAATCATCTGCTTGTGTCCTCATGGGTGCTTAGGTCCCTGTTTACTCTAACAAATACTAGTCTAAACAGGCCACTTCTTGACACCTTGCTCTTCAGCTCTGCAGATGAAGGTTTATTTACCATTCCACAGCTCAAGTATTTGTCTTGCTCACAAACTACATCAACACTTTGGCGTTATCGTTTCCAAATATGGCTCTGACCACCTCTGTTACTTGTGGTTTGGATGATGAGGAGTTGAGTGCATATTTGGGTTCACTTCAATGGATTCTATCAGATATTAGCTCTATATGATCACAATCTGATCATGTTTCCACCTGGTTTTAAGAGAATCTGTCTTTCAACTGTACTGAAACAGCTTCTAACAGGCAGACTGTGTGTCTTTTACTTATGTCTGCAGGTTTAGACGTGTGTCTCCTTTTAACTTATCCCATCCCTTCATTAAAAAAAAAACAGAAAAAAAAACAAAAAACATTTAGATGCTTATGATGAAAGCGTTCACCAAACGGCATCAATCATCTACAGTTATAAAGAAAAACCACTGCAGGCGATTAGGTAGGGAGAGAAAAAAGAAAATGGAGAGATTATAAAGATTTATGAAAGGAGTCGAAGAGGGATGGACATTCTTTTGAAGATGTGAGCAGAAAAGAAAACTATCAAGAAATGATAAGAAAAGTCGACAGCAGGTAAAAATAAAAAGATGGAAGGATGATATACAGTATGTATAAAATATGGTAAGGAGGACAGAAACGGCAGCAAAGAGAGAGTTG
>JAPZDX010000002.1:3480724-3491721 GCA_029783625.1 Naso annulatus | reverse complement strand
GAGACATCTGCATTGTAATTTTAAAGCAGGGAGAGGGAAAACTTAATAATGTAGGAGTGATATATTAAATAAGGAATGGATGGGAATGAGCAGTGTGCATGCTGCAGGCTGCAGACTGCCAGCAGTCCTCTCTGCTCTGCTCTGCCTATAGGTTCCTGCTGTATGTGTGTATCTATAGTCACAGTATGCATGTGCTTTTCTCTGTAAGCTTTGGTCTCTGCAGTTTTGCATTTTTGTGTGTGTGTTTGGGTGGGTGCATGCATGTGGCCATACAGGCCTTTATTTCTCTTTTGTGTGATGTGTATGCACTCATCTGTCACTGTGTGTGGAAGGTATTTGTGTGTGTGCGCGTGTGATGAGATGAGATTAGACTTCCTGCAGGGCTGTAGTTCCATGGAGGCCACCTGAAGCAGCAGGAACGATGGGAATGTGGGAACAGTGATACGCTTCGCTGTCTCCATTACCACAACAACATTTCTGCCGCACTGTCGCAGAAGAGAGTAGATTAAGGCAGAGACATGAGAGCACATCCAGACCTTGTTTTTAGCGTCTATTTTCAACCTTTATAGCTGCAAAGGTTGCCAAATTCTTTTTATCTCAACATCAACCTGAGCCTTGCACAGGTGAAATCTTTTTAAAGAGTTTCAAAGACTTTTAAAGTTATTGTCCCACCTTACCCTCAGAGCCGAGTCAAGTATTTATAGATTATCACAGCATGTCTCACAGAAAACAAAGGGATCTGTTCTCTACAGTTTTGTTATGATGAGAAAAACATTCCCAACTCTTACCTAAGACAGAAGTGAGCGCAAAACAGCAAATTTTTGATTTATTGGGATTTAAATAAACAGAGAAAAGACAAAGTGGCGTCTGTGCTGTGACAGCAGACAGCTGAATTACACAACATGAGCAGCACTTTAAATCTGGGGACAAAAATGGTGAAAATTTAATTTAACTGTTAACTCATTTAGCGATTTAAAAATCAAATATGTCTGTGTGTTTTTAAACACAAAAGCTGATAATCAAAATTCAACGCTGAGGGTCCAGTTGTGTGAGACTGGCTAGAAATAAAGCAGGAAAACTGCACCAGACCCTTTGGAGATTTCTCGTTCAAAAACTAGTTAACAAATGTTCACAAAAAAAAAAATTTTGTCTGTGAGTTTGTAAATTAGAGATTCTTAGAAGACATTTTTTGGTCTCATGGCTTTTGCCATCTGTTTGTTTGTTTGTTTACCTGTTTTCCTGTCAGTCTGTTCATTAATTTAAAACATGCGTCGTTTCCACTGTGATTTCGCATTGACATTACATTCACAACCCCAAGAAGAGACACTGCAGTATGTGGACTATATGGAACCACTGTTTGATTTATTTGTTTGCTTTTGGTTATTTTCAAGTATAGCAACATTTATCACGACCTCATTAATTATGATGGACGTGCATTGAAGCCGATAAATCAGAAGATGCAAACAAAATTGGGACATGCTCACCAAAGTGTTAATCCAAAGTGGCCCCAGTGTTCAAAACTCAGCGGGACACTTTTAATTAAACCTTTGTGGGATTTTTTTTTTCTTTCATACAATTTTACTAGTGTTAAAGTTGATCTGCTCTGACCTATGATCCAAGATGTTACTATTGTGCCGAGTGTCATTTATCAAAGCTTCATTGCAAACGTCAGCAGTTGGTGTTTGATATATATCTTTTTCAAAAATAGAAATAACCCCACAGAGCCAATCAGTGTGTGATTTTTTAATTGCCAGAATATCTTACGAAAGCAGAGCTTTTCTATATTTAATCAAATTTAGGTCAGTGGTGTGTTAGATTATCAGGTTTTATAGACAGGCAGATGGAAAGAGTGAAAATCTGCTGCGTGAGAAACCATCGTCGTTGCATTGCCTAAGTGAGAAAGATGTATCATGTGCGGTGATCCGCTGTGTTTGAAATGAAGAGTGAAGGCTGAGGTGTGGTGTGACAGCAGGTGTTGTTCTCCTGTGGTGAACTCGGCACTCTGCTCTCCCACTGTGGCTGGTTATTAATGGCTGCAGATTCATTACAAACAGCCAGTCAGCCATGTTGCCAGTATGACCGACGCTGTAAGTCACACAGTCAAACTGATTGATGCAGGCACACAAATACACATAGTTTACACAAACCTGTACATGAATAATCCATACTTTTCTCTTTATTCAAACGCTGTCATACTTTTCACTGTGGCTTGACTAATGTTCTACTTTTGTGTCTTCCTCCCCTCTTTTTCCTGGTCTCTCTCTCTTTTCCTTGTCCTTCGATCCAGAGGACATCTTTATCCTCCACGGGAAAGACAAGAAGAACCCTCTCATCTACGGCCTGTTTACCACATCAAGGTCTGTACCTCTGTAGAGCAGAAAAACATGGTATAGTATAGTATATTGTAGTAGTTTTAAATAGTACTTGGCAACCTGTGCCCCTTTGCTAAGTGTATGGTGAAAGTTGGGAGAGTTTTCATTCCTACTACAGATACTAAAGAAATGCATTGAGTCATTTATATTGATTAACCCCTGCAGATGTATTGAGGCTCAGTTGTTTTGTGCTACAGTACATATGACACCCTCCTTCCTTGAAGCGTCACATATGAGAAAGAAGTGGAGATTATGGGCTCTATTTTTGTCAGTGTGGGCGCAGCGCAGACGCAGGTCTAAGTTCTTGGTGCGGGGAGCGCAAGTAGGTGTGGCAATCTTTTTTGGCAATCCGGTGAACACAAACACAGACACATCTGAGGCACAGCCTGGCGCAGTGATAAAGTAGGAGGAATAGACAAATAGAAGGTGTGTCACAGCTGAGTTCAATCATGGCCAATCAGATCAGCTCATCTCACTCCCTTTAAGACTGCTGTGATGCACTGTTTTGTCAATTTCGTAACAGCTGAAGAAGGAGCAGACAGGTGCCGCCAACAAAGCTCGACGCAGGAGGAAACTGACGCACTTGTCCACGAGATTCAGGCTCATATTGCCTAACTTATGGCGAGTACTATGAGTTAGCCTCCATTGGCTGATGAAGTCAAACTGGGTTGGGAAGAGGTAGCTAATATCATAAATGGCTCTTCCTCTGGTGCAATGAGAACCACTGTGTGCATGACGCGTGTCAACTGCCTGATTCATCCGACTCAACAGGCAAGAGTCAACTTAATATTTTATATGATTAACTGAAAGAGAAGGTTGCATTCAAAGTCATTGTTTTGATTATTTATGTAAGTGGGATAAAATCTGTGGAGGACATCCATCAAACCTGCCTGTGGGATTTTGGATAGTTCTGTTCATGTGCGCTCTTGCATACTAAAGCCATGAAAATAGCTGCAAGGTTGCCACAAGCGCAAGTTCACCTCAGAAATGACACTAAAGTTGCAATGCACCAGCACATCTTTACTGACACACCGTTCGCTGCGCCACTCCACACAGCCGGGAGAAAACAGCAGCTGTTCCAAATTAACATACACATGGACCTGCGCTTAGACCGGCATTACGCCAGTACAAAAGTCGAGCCCTATAAATTTGGATGGTGTGCATGTCTAGAACATGCTTAATGCATTAAAGATATAAATACAAAAAACAAACCAATGAAGTGCTACAGTTGTAAATGATGTCGTGACAGTGGTGGGTATTATAATGTTTTACAATTTAGTTAGTGATGATGATGATGATGATGATGATGAGTAATGCAGAGATTTCACACCATTTACCAGACAAAAGTACATGCCAAAATGATTGATTGTAAATATAAACACTCGGGCTTTACAAAATAATCTGGCATTTGCAGCAGCTAGCCCTTCATCATTAGCTATTAGTATTGTAAAAACAACCTCTTTTTATCTTTAAACACAGAGCAGATCAGACTCCACATTGTCCTGTATTACAGCATATTTCATGTTGTTGGTAGTCAAAAGCTTGACATGATGTGAATTACATTATTGTTCCATGTGATGTAATGTGTGACACTTCAGTGTGAGGCCGCGCACGGGCTGCAGGGTCCTCCGTCACACTGTGACTCATGAATGAAATACATTCATTCGTGGAGCTCATGTGAGGCTCATCATCATTTGATCATCGTTATGATCAGTGCTCAGAAGATGACACAGCAAAGTGTGTGTGTGTGTGTGTGTGTGTGTGTGTGTGTGTGTGTGTGTATGAGATAAATAAAGACAGAGATGAATACATTATTGCTTTTCTTAAAAGCTACCATTTGAAGGTACAATTTGTGATGTTTTTGACTTATACGTTAAAGAATCTCTGTGTGTGATTATGTTTGTGATTGCTGAAGTGTAATCATCAGAAGCTACTTTTGTTATTAACTCTCCTCCTTGCTCTATGATTAGCTTTTTTAATTTTTGTTCTTTTTAATCAGAGATTTTCATGTTTTAAAGAGACTGTAAGCAACTTTGAGAACTTGAGGAAAAAAAGGAAAAGAGGAGAAAAACATAAAGACAAAATGCAAAATGCAGTATAGATGTTTCAGACCAAAACAACAATAGGCAGTGTAGCTTCAAACTTTGCTAAAAAAAACATGTCAAAACACGGAAAATATGAGGCAGCACTGAGATGGGTTTGATTAGAGTCCATAGACAATATGCTTTTTGTTAGTAACTGCAAAATGGTAATTTTCGTCTTGGGAGGGAGTCATGACAGAGAAGGAGAGAAAAACATGTTTCTGCTTCTTTTGGAATAAGCAATGACACAAACACAAAAAGCTGCACAGTACAAGGCAGACAGACACTTATAGGCTGACTAATGGATAGCAAAAACGCTGATACTGAAAAAGATAGGCTCTCATTAAGACTGACTCTTGGAAAGACAGACAGCAGGTGAGCAGATGCATTACACAGACAGTGGGGAACATAAACTAAAGAAAAGCCAGAACAAATTAAAGGGGAAATCCAGAAACTTTTCATGTGGATGTCCCGTCAATGCTGATGAAAACTATAGTCAACTGAAGTAATAAATTCCTCAGTTTGTGCTATATTGACAGAGAAAACCGAGTTTTCTGAGTTGTCCTTCTCACACAGCCATTCTTGCAGTGCCTACATGTACCAGGATGCATTGCAACACAAGGAAACAGTACTAGCTTGGTCTCCAATGTTGTTATCCGTTGCATCGGCCAGAAACAGAAAATTCACTTGAAACAAACATGGTGCTGGCTAATCTGGAGTGCGAGGGGAAAGGTGAAGGGTAAACTGTTTGTAGTTGAGAATGTCAAAGAAAATATTATTGGGTTTCACATTATATCCCTAATTCACATAGATAGAGATAAGGCTGAAAATCGACAGAGTTGCCCTTTAAGTGAGTAAAAAACTTAAAAAGCCTGCAGTTGATCATTTTCTCCATACTTACTGAAGGTCTGACCAGGTCTTCTGAGAATAGCCCAGTTTTAGAGGCGGACGCTGCAGCCCTACAGTAGCAGCAGAAGTATGACAGCATTTGGCATGGCGGAGCAGGGAGTTGGTCTGTTTCTGGGTTTTGGAAAGTGTCTGGAATCTCAGCAGGCAACGGATAGAAATGCAAGGCATCACCCAGGGTGGGGTCCCGACCACAGAACTGTGGAGTCAAAAAATGTTCATTTCATCTGAATGGAAACCTCTCTCTGGTTCACTTGTGATTACACACACAGAGAACTTTTTGTCCCCTGTGATGAAGTCAAGCATGTAGCCTGTGGGTCGATTTGATCATTTCCTAATTCGATTGTAATTGAATTCATTTGTAATAACAGGAGAAGTGGGTTTTTATTAGTTTTTTTGGTGAGTTTATTTCTTTTTTTCATTTGATAATTTTTTCAATTCGTTATTCGGATCATTTGTTATTTGCTTACTCAGTCATTCATCCCTTACTTTATTGTTTGTTCGGGCGTACCGTCTAAGATCCTGTACATACCACAACAAAGATTCTGACCTCTGCAGCTAAGAGAGCAAAAAGAGCCTCCCTCCAGAGACAAATTAGACTTCACATCTTGTGTGTGTCAGCCATGTGAGCTGAGGAAAACCACCATGATCCGTCACAACACAGCCTTTCTGTCTGTTCTGTTCCTAGCAGCTCAGCCCAACCAACTCAACTGGAATCTTTAACTCAGATACCCTCAGCCAAGATCTTACTCATGATCTTAACTACAGTGGATGGGAGGTGTTGTGGTGGGGACTGATGTGCTTAAAGCAGCGCATTCATCCCTCCTGGACTCCAGGGTCGGAGCACATTCAGTCAAACGACGCTTTCAAGCTGAGAAGCCACAGTGACTCACAGCTCATGCATGTATAATAGATGGAAATATTATTTGAGTCTGACAGTGATGAATGACAGCTCTCTTTCTTTCTGGTTTATCCTCAGTGATATCTTGAATGGTTCAGCCGTGTGCGTTTATCGAATGGAGGATGTGGTGCGAGCTTTCAAGGGAAACTTCCTGCATAAAGAGGGACCGCAGTATAAGTGGGCGGAGTTTACAGGAAAGGTCCCTTACCCTCGACCTGGAACTGTGAGTTAACACTCAGAAATGTGTAGTTATACAGAAGGAAATATTCACATTCACTATGTTGATGCTAGCATTCCGATATTAACCCGATCAAGAAAATACTCTGAATAAGACACTGTCATGTAAACAGCATTTTCTCATAACTTAATCTGAGTAACGTCATAGTCGAAGGAAGCAATAATCGAATTAAGATACGTGGAGTACTCCAGTTTTAGTGGAATTATTGTACACATGTATACACTGTAATCACACTATACCATCCTATCAGAGTTTTCGCAGCATTTTGTGACAGCGACACATAGTTTATGGCAGCCAAACTGCTTGACGACACATACTCAAGCTTTTGGCAGCAAGTTTTCAGCGAGCTTCAGAAAAAAAGATAACTGACAGCATAGTTAAAGGAAGTCCCAACGTTTCTCGGGTGAGGCAGAAACTAACGCCATGTTAGATATTTTGAGAGAAATTGATATCATCATCAAGTTTTTCATCAAAAGGTGAAACGGTAGCTACATGTTCGACTGTTGTGTCGTTGTTGTTCGACTTGAGGTTTCAGGTGAAATCCCACGAGAATATCGGACATATGACGTGGTGGACATGCGTCGCGAGAGTCATTAATCAGACCGTGCTCTGTAACATCTTAACGGGAATGTGAATGGAATATTCTACAAGCAACTCACGTAAACACCTTAATCGAAATACTGTCTTATTTAGAATAAGCTCAATAGTCAGATCATTGCAGCCCATGTAAACATAGTCACTGTTAGCTGCACTCCACCACAATAGTCACTACAAACAACAACAAAAACCTAAGAAATTCATGCAGGTCACTCTCATGTCACTGTGGAAGAAGAAAATGAAAGGACAAATTTTAGGAGTGAAGCCGAAACAGAGACTTTTTAAAACTGCTCCTGTGATCACATTTTCCAGGCTACACACACAAATTTCACAGTGTTTGCTCAGCAGGTTGTCCCAGTTCTTCTAATATTGTCATTTAGTCGAGAGGGTTAACCGTCTTTCTTAAGAGGCAGGAGTTTTGGAGGTCAACCTCAGCTAAAATCACTGTCGAATGAGCTTTGTCTGAATCTAAAGTTACAGTGAACTTACAACAACACACACTGCTGATGAATTGGTGCAGTCTGACACAGACAGACTCACACATCCTCAGTTTAAGTCTTATCCACAAATTCATTGCATGCAGTTTCACATTGACATTAAACATTAACATGTTTAATGCACTGAGAACTACTCAACTTTTCAACCTCAGTCGTAGTTATTACACAGTTTTCCACTTTTCATAGATTCATGATCCTTCAGCTGCTTTTCACAGAAGTTACGCAACTAATGAATTAAAGCTCACAGCCATTACTCATTTATTGACATCAGAACCAGCGTCGTACCGCTCAAATGCACAATCAGCAGTTTTGTTTGTTGTTTTTTTTGTTTTTTTGTTTTTTTAAATTGAATTACAATTTACATGTATTTAATTAAAACCTCCTCCTTTCTATTGATTTCTTAATTTCTCCGTTGCTCAGTGTCCCAGCAGTACATATGGAAGTTACAGCTCGACCAGAGAGTATCCCGACGACGTCATCTTCTTCAGCAGGACTCACCCGCTGCTTCAGGTTCAGATGATATTTAACTTCATTAAATTACGCCAAGATAATTTGATTAGATTGTTGCCTGTTCTGCAGTGGGGACAAGCAAACTTGCTCGGCAGTCTTGTCGGATTTCTTTAGTCAGATTAAGAAATAAGGCAACAGTTCTCTCCAAAGGGACACCGGTCCGGCCCTGAGAACATGTTCAAACTGTGCACAATGTGGTGAAACTAATACTCAATAAAATTAATTAGGCTTACATTGCACATATAATGTGTTGCAATTTGTGGCGATGAAATTAAATACCTCTAAATGTTTGGACTGTTTCAGGAAAATGTGCTGCCACTGGGAGAGCGCCCCCTTCTGGTCAGAGTGGGTGCTCACTACAAATTCAGCAAGCTGTTGGTCGACAGAGTGGAGGCCGTTGATGGGACCTACGACGTCCTGTTCATCGGCACAGGTACAGTGTGTGCAGTGGATCTTTTTTCAGAAGTTTTTGAGGTTTTAAGGTTTTGTGGTTTTTTTGCTTTCACGATAAAACATATGAACTGTTTTTCTGCAGACTCAGGCCTCGTGCTGAAGGCCATCCATCTGCCCAGAGAACACGGTCAGAGTCAGGAGGTCACTCTGGAGCAGCTGCAGGTCTTTCAGGTACAGCAAAAATATAATGTCATCCCCATACTCAAGATTAATGCATTTTTTGGCCAATCTGTTCTAAACCTGTGCAAATCACATTACGGCCTATCACTTTGCAAGTGAGGTTGTTATGTTTCAGATTTTTACAATAATGTCTTCTACCTTTCGTTCAGCCATCAGTGTCCATCAGTTTCCTTCTCGGATGAAATTAAATGTTAGACTATTTTAACTTGATCTCACTTTTGTACTATTGTGAAATAATAATGGAGCAAGATAAATCACTCTGTACTACTATGCAATAAAAGTAAATGCAAACGTCCGTTCATTGTGATGAGTGAGTTTCATTCATCACATTTAATTTCATTCATTCCACTGTTCATAATGGAAATAAATGGAAACTGAAGGCCTAAACAATCTGAACCACTGGTAATTGTCAGCAATATCGTAAAACATGCATGATTTAATGTCTTTAAGAGGCCAAGCAACTGGCAAAAACACTCGTGCGCCTTCAGATGTGAGTGCACGGAGGTTCAACAGGATGTCACATGCCATTATGCAAACTGACACAAGTCCTGCATACCGTTACACATGAAATGCACGAAACGCTTTCATCCAAAACTTGTTGCTGCACCAAGACTCCAAACAGATTTTGCACAAAATTACTAAAACTGCGTAAAGTTATCATGTTTGACAGTCATAATTTACAATATTTACAATTAAACATTATTTCAAAACGCAAGAAACAATCTGCATCCACTGATGTGGTTGGAATTTCTTTGTCTAAAAAGATCTGAGCTTTTTTTTCTGCTTTCTAATGTAAAGTTTGTGTTTGGTGAAAGGCTTTCAAAGTGATATGGAAACATATCTGATTACCAGACTATGAGATCAGATCACTGCATTATTTAAATCTGCTGTGGTTTTGCAGCCGCACCCACAGATTTTCAAACAAAGTTCTTGATTATTCCATCCAATGAAATTGATTCATTGTGTGTTAACCTTCACTTTATCCATCTATGTGTTAGCCTGTCTGTCTGTCTATCTGTCTGTCTATAGGCATAGTTTAAAGCATATGGCTAAAGTTCAAATTGAGGTGTTTTCAAATCCACTTGGCTATATAGATGGCACAAAATGAGGTGCAAGGCACAAAGGGGTTCAGTTCAGTCCCTTATGTAGTCATAGGTGTGTTTTGGGCGTAACAAGTAATAAATCAATCAGTGTGTCGTCTCTCATCCCCTTTAAAAACCAGGTCGCTTAGACAAGGTGCATTGCTATTCAGATTGCAGAGGCGATCTGCAACAGAAGTAAGCGCTTTTGCACACACAGGGATGCGCGAAGTGAAAGTGCACAAGCAGATCATCTATCTATACAATCATCTGTCTATCTAAACAGTAATTGCAACATGATGCACTACACAACTACACTACTTACAAAGCTGTGTAATAGTTTGTAAAGTTCTAACAATTATGAGGAGTCTTGCTGCGCGTCAGCATGTGTCACAAGCAGAATGTGCGAGCCTTGTGATCGCGCCTGTGTACACATGTCCAAACAGTGCACTTTCTAAATAACAGGATGACGTTGTGCCAGACTTAAGACGTGGGTTTTTTGTTTGTTTGTTTGTTGTTGTTTTTTGTCAGCAGTTTAAATGTTTTCTGGTGCCACAAGACTGCACACCTCCTTTCAATACCATCACTCCCCATGGGCACACAGATGAGCACAAGTACATTTGCTATTTGGATGACGTGGGCGCTGGGCACAAAAATGTCAGCTGCGTGTGTTGGAAAATAGCAACGAGACTTGCACTGCGTGTGCGCCGCCTTTACACTGGGTGGAAAACAGGGCTCTGTGTGTCTGTCTAACTATCTGTCTGAGCAAAAGTTTTCTCTTCAGTTTGTGTGTTTCTCAGTTTCCTGTTCTCTCTCTTCCTTACAGCACAAATCACCTGTGACAGCTATGACACTCTCAAAGAAAAAGGTAACGGATGAAAGACAAGGAGAGGAACTCACTTTCAAACTTCCAAATTCCCCTACAAACACACACACACGCACACACACACGAACATGCACAACATCACACTTATCACTCATTTCTCCACCTTGTATCTCCAAGGACAACTTCATCACCAGTTGCTATGGTTACCTTACCTCAGTCGGAGCAAGAATAAAGAGATGCCACACACATGCACACACACACACACGCACACACACACACACACAGAAATACACTTTGCATTATTAAAATAGTTTGAGTTTGATGGAAAATCTGCAGCTTGCTAACACAACCAGACAC
>JAPZDX010000002.1:3343632-3358942 GCA_029783625.1 Naso annulatus | reverse complement strand
GAGGATTTGCTGTTTTTCTGTATCATTTATGAGAATAAATGAGGAGTCTTTGTGTTTTGAGCTGTTGTTTGGAGAAAAGAAGCAATTTGTAGATGTCATGTTGGGCTCTGGGAAATTACAATGAGCATTTTTAGAACTTTTTTAACATTTCATGGAATAAATGATTAATCGTAAAAATAATTGGCAGATTAATCTACAGTGGAAATAATCTTGCGTTGCAGCCCTACACAGATGTACTTTCTATTCAGGAAAGAGGTGCAAAGGGTAGAACAGAGTACTTTTACTCTGCTTGGTTAAACAAGTATTGTGTATGTATGTATTAATGTAGTTTTTTAGGAAAAAAATCTCAAACATTTGTTGGTTCCAGCTTCTTAAATGTAAGGATATGCAGCTTTTCTTTGTTGTGATAGTAAATGATGAGTCTTTGTGTTTTGGACGAGTGGTTGAAATAAAAAAAGCAAATTTAGGATCATATGTTAGGGTTTTAGGAAATTGCTATTAGCGTTTTGCACAATTTTGACGTTTTATAGGTTAAACAGTAAACACCAAGAAAAGTAATCGTCAGGTTGGTTCATTATGGAAAATAATCATCAGTTGTGACTCAGTTCTCACTGACATTTTCCTGCTTCTGTCATTGCGTGAGAATAAAATGATGATTACAGCGCAGTTATGCTAATAAAGTAATCATTCCTGCACACAACCTGTTTTTCAAATCCCTCTTTCATACTTGCAGTCATTTAAATAATTGATCTCAGGAAAAGTGTGCGTTATGCCGTTTGCCTTAGACTGCACCCACTTGTATTTGTGAAGGTGTTCGTCTTTGCAGGTAAAAATACTCTTTGTCCAACTTTCAGACTTATTGATCTGTTATGTTTCTGAAAAACAAATGCTGTCTCAGTGTAAATGTGGTCACTCATTTGGATGTAATTTAAAACATATGGGCTGTTTGTTCCATTGGTCAGTATCATAAGTCTTTTAGTCTGCGTGTGTGTCTGTGTCTGCTGTGTGTGTGTGTGTCTGTGTGTCTGTGTCTGTGTCTGTGTCTGCTGTGTGTTCAGTGTAAAGCGAGTGCTGAGAATTGCGATGTGGCAGCAAAAATAGCAAAGTTGGTTTGCATGGCTGCACTTTTTGGTTGAGCTTATGGCTGTATTAAAATGAACGGCCTGAAATAGTTACAACAAATATATTCTCACAGCAGACTAATTATAGTCTGACATTTTGCATTGTTCTCACTGCACGCATTCTGATTAATAGATTCTTTTGTGGGGGCCGAAGGAGTTAGACAGTGATTATGAATATCCTCTTCAATGTGACCACATATACCTCACAATGAGGAAGAGTACTACTCCGTTATTTGTTTAGGGTATCTCTGCTGAGTCTGCATGCTGTTTTGCTGTATCACCTCCTTTCACACTCACAGTTACATGTAATGACATCTGGGACGTGCACAGCAGCACTACAGTCTTCTGTAAGCAGCTCCCAGAGGAGCAGCTGTGTGTTGTTTGCAGAAGGTGAAAGAAGGGAGCACTGCACAGACCTTGAGGTTAGAAAAAATGCCTGGAAGTCAATGATTCAAATCCTGCAAAATGACTAACATGAGTCGTAGACGTCTGGCCTATTGTGCGAGGTGATGCACTAAAGTAATGCTGGATACCTTCCTTTGTGGAATTCCTGCCTCATTTAATATTCACTGTACAGCAAGTGCTGTCAGAATACAAGTCAATACAAGTCAGCAGCAGCTTTTTAGTTTTCTCGGCTAAAAAAGGTTGGAAGACAAAGGAGCATTTATGAAGTCAATGCAGTTTGTTTTGAAACGGTTTCTCGTCTTATGAGACATACATATTTTTTATAGATAAGCTCCGTTTTGCTGAATCTTTTAGTCTGCAGTAATGTCACAGTCTGAAGTGGTGGCTTCAGATGGCTTATTTTCTTGTCTGTAATCAATACACCAAAAGGTACCCAATTTACAAAACTGTAACAGAGAAAAGCAACCAAAGATTTTCACTGAATGTTTTATGCATTTATGTGTTTCTAAATTGGAGTGCATACATTTTCTTTTAGTGGAATAATTATATGGCTCTTAGTATTCCACTGGATTGTAAGTATCTTTTTTAATTTTTCTAATTTTTTTTCTAACTTTTGTAGTTTGTTGGTAAGTTGATTATTCTGTTGCCAAACTATTAATATGAAGAAATTTTTATATTATCAATGTGTATTTAAGGGCCATAATCATAAAGCATTTCCCTCTAATGAGCAGTAGAGTCATGTTATTATTACCCGTGACTCTGAAATCCACTGTGCGTCATTATAAATTAACAAGACAGACAGATCATGCTGACAGGGATCAGAATCGAGAACCAGTTTCAGTTAAGAATTGTAATTGGAATCGGTATCGTACGCGTATCACTAAAATCTTTTCACTTCCCATCCCTACATGTCGATGATGTCACCAAAGCAACATTTCAGTGCTTTGACTTGATGCAACTTGTCAGCAGTATCTCACTCTGTTCTGTCTCTTTCTCTTTTAGGTCTTACCAGCGGTAGCAAAACTGATCCTGGTGCATTTTCACTGGCAGGTTTCACAAATACTGGACAGGTATATCTCATGTTTGTTATAACTCCTTTTCTGCTTGTTTAATTGACCCCCTCTTTCCCACTTCTTGCATCATTTTTGTACTCTTTTACATTTCTTTTGCACTTTGTCCACCTCACTCTGTTCCAAATTTTCTTTCTGTCTCATATTTCTCTTTGCAACTCTTCCTCTCAGTCTGACCCCTTTCTTATTATCTCAGGCTCTTTCTCTCAATCTCAACATTCATGTGCGCTGCAGTTTTAACTTTTTCTGTCTCTCTTCCTCATATAACCTGTTTCTATCCGTGTTCCCCGCAGATATAAGTCCAACTCGTCTCTGCTGTTGTCGGACGCTCTGGTCCAACCCAGCAGCACCTGCAGATCAGTCACTGTGAGTAACAGATCACACGCAGTAAATGAGAAGTGAATCACATTATCTTTATATCAGTCATAGCTTGTGGCCAAGCTAAGAATTACTGCAAAACTATGGATTTCTAACAGGCTTTTACACCGATACCTTTTCTAATGAGCCACTTTGACATGTGGTTTTACAAATGTTTGTTCAGGATGTCTGCCAATTTCACTGACTGCGTTATTTGTAGTCTATAAAATGTTATTTGTATGTATGTATACGTATAATAATGTAATTATCAATGAGTGATGAATTTTATCTCTCTTTTTATTTGCATTGGGGCCATTACTTCCCAGTCAATGATCTTTTTTATTTGATCCTTAAATGTGAAGCAGTTTCTTCTGTTTCAGTTTGAACTCTATAGAACAGACGTTAAATAATGAGGATTGAGATTTCACCACAACTATGGTTTCTGATACATATGATGAATTGGTGGAACTGGTGCTATAAATAGCCACAGGCGAGCAAAACGGTCACGCGTAATGACAGCTGTTCTGTTGGAAAATGGTGCTGATATAACACAGGAGGTTAAATTTCACTTTTTCCTTTTTGCAGCTCTTCTCCTTGACCTTCACAATTCTAATGAGTGGTGCAACAGGCACAAATACTGATATGCGAACAAATGTTAAAGGGTATTTCTGCATCCATTTATGGCTAACTGTGGGAGTGGAAGCTTGTGCACCTGCAATTGTTTCCACATGGATTGAGATCTGTAAACAAAATCAATTGCACTCACAGCTCTGTAAAGATAAAAGACAATACTTATGCATATTTCTGCTTTTGTGAATATTGGGGATATACATCAATGTATAGATGCATCGATTAATTTTTCTACAATACAATTACATTGATAGGTAAATGGGAAATCGTCCTTTTTATGTGACTTGTATCGATCTAAAATTGTTTTTCAAAGCAAAAATTGATCGTATCGATACTAAGAATTAGTGCCTTGTATTTAGTATGTCAAACATTATCTGGATGTATTTTTCATATTTATAATGGTAAATAGTTGTAAATGGTTCTTCAGTTCATTTTCCGAGGTTCTGGTCATGGGTATTGCATCTGCAGTGTTGCTTGAGATAATGGTGGATCATGGCAGGGAAGCACCCGGCGAACGAGAGATTTTCAGTCCCCGTTTGTTGTCCACACAGATTGAATAGAGGCCTTGCACTGAATGTTTGTGTAGTTCAGTGTATCATGCTTTTCCAGTGTTTCACCTTCTTTACCGCTGCATAAAAATCATATATGTATCATATCGCATCAATCAAACGGGCCCAAATTGTTCTTGTATTGCAAACCATGTATCGTAATATGCTTCGTATCGTTGTAAAACGATTCGTAACATTCTTAGTGAATATGCATTTTATTTAGTTGTGAATCTGCACAGAGTTTCATTCATGTGTTTTCAGACTTGAATGTGAACTTTGAGCGTGCCTCCTTCTTATCATTTGTTTACTAATTCCCAGCTCACCATGCAGTCTCTTGAAAGTAATTCTATTGAACTGCAGTAGATGATGTCTTACCACAATCTGATTTATAAGTGTTTTGACTGCCTTAAGTGATTGTAAGTATCAGAGCACAGAGCTTTGGAGCAACCAACACTCTGCAGTCATGTTGTCCTGCCTCACACTACCAGCCGTTTTGTCTCACCATTCTTTGTGCTTCTATCTCTCTGCTTCCAGTTTTTCGGTTTGTGATCATTATTGAGAATCTGTTCCTGAAGGTTAAGACCTGCCATGCTGTTGTCCCAACACTGTATTTACAGTGAAGCAGCTAAAAATCATAAGTGCATTGATTCAACAGCTCTATGTATATTTACTGCCAAAGTGCAAGTAAGAGTGACTCAGTGTTAAATGCCATCTGCAGATTTCTGCCGTGGTTTGGTGGGTGGGTGTGAATGTTGAACCCTGGTTACAAACTTAGTAACTGAGGAATTCGTACTTTGTTTATGTAAACACTTCTTTGGAAAAAGCTTTAGGCAGTACACACACACTTTAAAACATTTTGTCAAAGCCATATTAAAGCCTTAAAATTCTTGAAGACATTGTTCACTGTGGGTAAAATGAGTGGTTTTGATTGGTAATCAATACTCCATTGTTTTTTGTAGTCACTGATTTATCGCTGTTTTCTTTACACACATAGAGTAAGTCAAAGGACAAATAGTCACTATCTTTATTACCATGCAGCACATTTTCCTGGTAAGGAAGAACTCACTTGATTAGTTGACTGATACAATGAATAGATGGCAATTTTGATTATCTACCGGCTACTTAAGACAAATCTGTCTGAAAAAATTCACACTGTCAGGGTTTGTTCAGTGTGGAGAGTCAAATATTTCAAAAGATTTCACTGGTAATACGAGATGGCAGCATAGCTTTATTTATGATAATTTAAAACAAACAAACAAAAATTGGTGAGTCAATTGCCGGCAGAACCAGTTTCTGCTTGTTCTCAAAAAGTGATAAGGATTTTTAATGCTTATAATGGAATTCAGAACAGTTGCATGAATCTCAAAAAATCAATGTGTGTAGCTGGTTCTTCTTTATTATTATTATTATTTTTTTGTTAAACTTTTTGTCACAGTTCTTAATTTTCCTAAACACCAGAGCTACAGGTGACATTTACCTTTGACTTGATTGTTCAGTGCTATTTTTACATGTACAGCGACAAGCACGTAAGGTGTTGTATCTATATTGAGCTCCCCCATGTGTTTTACAATGCTGTTTGTGTTTATGATTTGTGTGTGTGTGTGTGTGTGTGTGTTTTTCAGGCCCCTCAGTCCCTCCAGTGTGGAGTGTGTCTACAGGTCGTCCGAAGAGACTCCCTGCTGGCGCTGCCCTGTCAGCACTCCTTCTGCAAAGCATGCTGGGAGCAGCACTGCACTGTACTGGTCAAAGATGGCATGGGAGTGGGTGAGTAGAGCGTGAGAGGAAGTGTGTGTGCGCGTGTGTGCGTGTGCATGTGGTCATCAAAGCTGGTATTAGTGTGAGTGTGTCACACTTTGATGTGAGCTCCTCACTGTCTGTTCATATATCTGTATGTCTGCTCTGATAATTATATGTGTGTGTCTTTGTCTGCTCAGGATTTTATCACAGTTTCTTTTTTGGAAATTTTACTTTAGCTTGTGTTTTCTCAGCAGACAAGCAGAGTGTTCTTCATCATAACTGTACTGATACCATTTTTTATTGACAAAACACTACAGTCATGCCATGCTGGATGTTTGCCCACAGGTCAATAATTTGTTTTTGTGTTTGTGTGTGTGTAAAATCCAAGAGTTATTTGTTACTTTCAAGATAAGGGAGGTGTATTATGAGGCTTTGATGATTCTCATCTGGTGCAAAATGTACCTGCTAGGCATGGACCTACTTATGATATTTGTGTGTGTGTGTGTGTGTGTGTGTTGGAGAGAGAGAGTGTGCTTTTGTCAGCAGGAGCACAGATGGATATGTGGGTGTTTACACGGATCATAAGTTTTTTTTTTTTTACAGTATACTGTTCGGCTTGTGTGGTAAAGTGTATACAGTTTATCAAACTCCCTGTCCTATAAGTTGTGAGTGGGAGCACAAGCGTTGTATTCATTTGCCTGTGTATGTGTGTGTAACAGTAAATTTGTATGCAGTTGTGTCCCTGTGCAACAAAAGTCTCCATGATAAAGTAGGTCTGTGTAACTGAGTCCTTCCAAGCCTGATAAGTGATTCTTTATCAGCTGCATGAAGGACATGTTTATGACAGATGACCCCAGTCTAGTTTCTGGGTCAGGGTAACTAGAAACAGCCTGCTTAAAACAAACACAACAACAGAGCAACTTTCTCGGTGATGGAAGTTGAAAAGATGGTTGCAGTTCATTGGTGCCTCAGAAAGAAAATTCACAAATTGCAGTTGCAGCCTTTGCACAGCAGTGTGTGCACATGTTTCTTCTCTCACTCTAACCTGTCAATGATTTAGAGTTTTTTTAATGTGTGTCCTTGTGTGTTTGTGTTCAGGTATCTCGTGTATGGCTCAGGACTGTTCCCTGCAGATGCCAGAAGACTTTGTCCTGCCGCTGCTGCCAGCAGAGGAGCTAAAGGAAAAATACAGACGCTACCTCTTCAGAGACTATGTCGAGGTTTGTGTCCGCCTGTCTCTACCTGTGTTTGCTCAGGTCTGCATATGCAGCAAATAAGACGTCAGAGGTGTGTCGAAGGGGAGAAAAAACTTAGCAGGCCTTGTGTGTTTGTCTCAACGAGTGCGTCTTTGAATCTCCTTCATACCACATCAAATCTGAATCCTCTCACTTTTTTTGTCTCTCTGTTGACTGACCGTCTCTCCAGCTGGGTTTCCAATCAAACATATCTGTGCAAATGATGAAATCTCAAGTGAGACATTCATTTTTTCTTAAAGGGATAGTTCAGTATTTTTGAAGTGAAGTTGTATGAGGTACTTGTGCATAGTCAGTATATTGCCCTCTGCAGATGGCGATCAGCAGTGTCACTTTTAGGAAGAGCAAGAAGAAATGGCTGTGCCGGAAGTCAGGATAGTACTGTTGCAGACAGGGTCAGCAGAAAAACGGTTTTCAGCCACATCTTAAAATGCTTACCTTAAAAAAAATCTATATCCATTTAGTTGGCGGCAAACTAAAGCAATAAAGAAATCCTAAATTTGGTGTATAACTGAATGGATATTGATTTTAGGTCGCTCTGTGGGTGGCTTGACTGGTTGATTGGTCGGTCCACAAAAACTCCCCACTCTTTGGTGGCCACATTTTTTTGCCCTAGGAGGCTGAAATTTGGCCTAGGGTCAAGTGTGTGTGTATGTGACTGAAGGTTTGTGTTCATGCCAATCGGCTAAACGGGGACATGGCAATGGTAGTTGCCTATTGCAAAAAGATGCATAATTTCGAAATGGATTAACAGATGCAAGATCTAGTGGAAAGGTTGGTAATGAGCCCAAGGACAGCTGATAAACTGTTGGGCCAACTGGCAACTGCTGGTCGCAGCTATTGCAAATTCGCACTTGTTTAGTTAAGCATTCATATACCTGTTTTTCTGCTGACGCCGTCTGCAACAGTTTCTGCGATAAGGGTGTCAGAGATTAGAAACATTACATTAAAACATTTCACAGTAACACGTCTTTCAAGAAACAAACAGTAACCCTGGATAATCGACAGAACACAATGTCAAGTTTTCATCCATCTACCCAGCGGATTTTTGGGATGAACCGACCCTTTAAAAACTGACGTGGTTGCTAAAGTTGATTGATTTAGAGTAACTGAGAACGTGGAAATAAACGATCAGTTTAATCATTGTCATGATGCAGCTGCGAATTCTGACATTCGTTATATGTTTTTTACCTCCGTCTCTCTCTCTCCGTCTTGCAGAGTCACTTCCAGTTACAGTTGTGTCCGGGCGCAGACTGTCCCATCGTCATCAAGGTGCAGGAGCCTCGGGCACGCAGGGTGCAGTGCAGCCGCTGCAGTGAAGTCTTCTGGTAGGACACACACACACACACACACACACACACAAGCACATGCACAAACTAAAAAACTGAACATTTTATGACTGATTGACGGCGCTAAGTTTTCCATTGCCTAAAGAAGTTATATAGTTCTTCAGTTTCCTTTATGAATATGTTTTGACAGAGTATTTATGTCCAGTTTGTCTTTTTTATCCAGTCCAAGACAGGGCTGGGTCACATATTGATATTCTGATATAAGACTAGTTAAACTGTCTTCAATTTTTTTATAATGTTGTGTCAAAATATGGCAGAAGTGTCTTTTCCTGGTTTCGATTTGATCTGATTCAGAGGGCAACAACTCGTGATTATGATTTGGGTAACATGATTTTGTGCTGAAATAATTTTATTTGGCACCTGCATTTATTCATAAATCAATTCAATTTAATCAATTTGAACTTATTTCCAGTCTCCTGCCTGTATGAGATCGGCGTAATGAGGCTCCACTGTGATGTTGTTAACATTATGTCTTCAGCAGTGGAGAGCAGCTCCTGCTGCACTGTCAGCTCTGGTTCACTAGTTTGTTGTTTAATGTTGCGGAGTGTGTTGGTCAGGCAGTCTTGTTTTTGCTGTTATTGCTGCTCTCATTAATGTTTACATACTATACTTCATGTAATGTTCATCTTGCAGATGTAAATATTTAGACATAAGACATCAAAACAAGCTTGCAGGGTTTACTTTTGTGAGATTAATTGCAAGATAACTACAGATAAACAGGTTTTCATGCTGCAGTGTTGGTCAGACAGACTTGTTGTGTTACTGCAGATCTTTGCTCTGTTACAGTCAGCCTGTGAGAGAGAGAGAAAAAATCTGACATTATACTCAACATGATGTTCTTTTTGCAAATGTCATTAGTTAGACTTTAAGTCAAAACATTATGACAATTAAATCAAACATTACAAAATCCAGAGAAAGGGTTTTTGCTCCATATTGCACAGCCTTAGTCAAAGACAAAATTTAATTTTTTGACAAAATGGGAACAAGAGGCAAATCAAAGCATTTTATTGCTTCTAGCTCAAGGGAAAAACAAAATAAATTGAATGAGAAAAGTCTCTTTGATCCACAGATGGCGGAACAGCTGATAGTGTGTTTAAGTACAGTAAAATAAATTCATCTTACACACAATGTTCCCTCATTTAGCTTAGCTCTTTTACTGACTGCTGTCAAACTGTTAATAACCCATTATTAGATGTCAGAATCAGTCTAGAATTTGTCTTGAGTGTCCCTCAAAGCCTGTGCCAGTAATATAATGTCCCTGTGGCTGTAAACCTTAAACCATTTTATATTGAATTGACATTTACATCTTATCAGTGGGGATTTTTTACGCCTGCCATCTGATAATGAATCTGTTCAAATTCTGAGATTTTAGTTGTGACTTTGTATTTCTTGTCTCTCTCTCTGTCTCAGCTTTAAATGCCGTCAGATGTACCACGCACCCACAGACTGTGCAACAATCCGGAAATGGCTAACCAAATGTGCAGATGACTCGGAGACAGCTAACTACATCAGCGCACACACTAAAGATGTACGACGAATGTACACCTGAACACATGCCGCATTCTTGCTCACATTCAGTAGTTTTGTAGACTCACACGGCCACAGATGATCCTGCACTGTACTTCAGCTCTGTAACCTGTGACTTCTTCTTACCTAATGACGTTATTTCTCCTCTAGTGTCCTAAGTGCAATATCTGCATTGAGAAGAATGGAGGGTGTAATCACATGGTGAGTCAGAGCTGAAATTCTTTCTTTTTTTTTCCAGACCACAAGGAGTGTTACAAATACATTTAGATTCCTCAAGGGTTGGATGCTTGATTAAATCACTCCTGGACATACATATAGACGTCTTGTATCATATTTTTAACAGTTTCTAAGCTATATGTGTAACATAGCAGATGTGTTGACTGAAGCACTAAATGGTTTTGTATGAAAACAATCAGCTGCAAATTTTGCACAGATTCATCAAAGTCAAACTGTGACTACCTTGGTTGTTTTGTCGGCTTTCTGGTTCGTTAATTTGACCCTTTTCTGTGTCCTTGTTTGTTTCAGCAATGCTCCAAGTGCAAACACGGTAAGTGGTTTGTCTCTGAAAGCCTTTTAACACAAATCTTCACACTGGCAGTGTGTGATTTTTAGATAGCATCTAGGGGTTGCAAAGCATGAAGAGACATGACAAGTATGACATGTAACAAAACTGCCTTGGTGTCTTGTGTGATGTATAAAATATGCATCTGGTGGTGCTCTCTAACCAGTAACAAGGGCTTGATCAATCAAAAGTGGTCAGTGGAACTGATCTTGTCCTCTAAGGAGCTACCCGACCTTACTGTTTCCTTAGCAGACATTTTTGGATGTTGTTCTTCTTTAAATTATCTGCTCACTGGTCTTTAAATCTGTCTGATTTGTCTGGCATCTAATCATGGCACGAAACATTTGATTCTCTGCTTAAACTGGTTGATCCAATGACTGCACCAGGATGACATAGTTAGTCAAACAGTGTCACAGGTGGGACCGACACAGTTTTTAAGTTGTTGTCAAGTGTTTAAAAGCTGTGTGCAAAACTAAGGTGGAGTAATTCTGGTTTTACGTTGCTTCGCTCCCTTCTAAAAAAAACCCTGGCAAAACCAGCACACTGGCATGGTGATGCATCAGTGTTTGACTTTAGATTCAAGTCGATACATTGGTCTCCAGTGATTTGCTGGGAAAACATGTAATCCCCCTTCCCCATTGAAATCTGTTAGAGTTGTGGCAATTCAAGACTTAAGTTGTAAACAGAGTTTAATTAGTTGGCGGTTATTTCTTTCAGGCAAATTTAGTGAAGCATGAACTCACTGTGAAATCATTTTTGAATGGAAAAATTAGCCATCAGCCATAGTTACGGGACAAATATAACTTACAGGAGTTCTAAGTAAAAGTTGATCTCATTTGAAACAAAGGTCTCTTCTTCTTTCTGTCTGATGGAAACTTAGAGTTAAGTGGAATACCCAGAATGGAAAGAGAAACTTTCATAATGAGTTTTTCATTTTGTGTCCTTGAGTTTAGCAGTGTGTCCCACAAGTCAGCACCTTCTCTCTCTTTAGTTAGATGTTGTTAATAAGATTCGGTAAGTCATTAAACCAGACTGTGGTGATATGGAGATGTTAAAAAATATATAACCAATCATAGTCATACTGTACAATGTAGGAGTTTGTCCATAAGTGTGTTGTTTGTGTCTGACAGACTTCTGCTGGATGTGTCTTGGTGACTGGAAGACTCACGGCAGTGAATACTACGAATGCAGTCGCTACAAAGAAAACCCTGATATAGTCAACCAGAGCCAGCAGGCTCAGGCCAGAGAGGCCCTCAAGAAATACCTCTTCTACTTTGAGAGGGTACGTTTTTTTAAGTTGCCATTCATACTTTATGTTTTATCTCAAATAACATGGAATAGAAATTTAATTAAAAGAAATGGTTAAAAAACAGACATGTTTAATCCCTACTTCAGTGTCAAAACAACCCTGCGTAACATAAGTTGAGACCAGATGTCGATAATATCATCTTAAGGACATTTAATTGATATAAATCAGATGAAAGTCATTGCATGCTGTTCTGAAGAAGCTTGTAACCAGAAGATTTTTTTTTTTTTTTTTAGTTTTAATTCACTTTAACATGGGATCTACAGGAGAAATATTTCCTTCATCTTTCGTTCTTTTCTTTAAATATTGTCTTTCAATCTTTGTCACACTAGTGGGAGAATCACAACAAGTCTCTGCAGTTGGAGGCTCAGACATACCAGAGAATCCAGGAGAAGATCCAGGAGAGAGTGATGAACAACCTGGGAACCTGGATCGACTGGCAGTACCTGCATAACGCTGCAAAGCTGCTGGCCAAGGTACTCACACTGAACTGCGACTGTGTGTGCACCTACAGGTAGTAGGTTAGTGATGTAAGGGAAGACATGCATAGGCAAACTCAAAAAGGAAACAGGGGAGTGGGCAGAAAAATGGGTACACAAAAAATATATCATTAAACTTTTGCTTCTGATTAATTCATTAACTCTTTGAATGAACATTTTCCAAACATTCCTCAGTACAGCATCATGAGTGTGTTTTGTCTTTTTTGTTTCAAGTGTCGCTACACGCTGCAGTATACATATCCTTACGCCTATTACATGGAGTCCGGCCCACGCAAGAAACTGGTAAGAAAGAAAGAAGTCTCTGAGCCCAATCCTTTACTGCAGAACACACGTTTTAAGATAGTAACTTTATATCAAGGGTGATCTTTCACCTCTCCCCCTCCTACAGCCTTTTATTTATTTACTTGTTTTTTAAATTGGACCCAGTAATGTTAACTGTCTTTAATTGTCATGATTTATTTTTTTTTTTCCAGTAAAGTGATGTTTTTGTTTTCTGTCCATCCTTCTCTGCAGTTTGAATACCAGCAGGCGCAGCTGGAAGCAGAGATAGAAAACCTTTCGTGGAAGGTGGAGCGGGCCGACAGCTACGAGAGAGGAGTGGTGGGAGGCGAGGGGGAGCTCAGCGCCAGTGACAGAGGGGTAAGGACTGCTGATTGGATTGATTAAAACATTCATTTACCCTTCAAGATAACTGGTAGTAATTTGGTGTCATTTAGCACCATCATCAGGTCAAACATATAATTTGCCCAATAGTTTGTTTTATGACTATATGCATGCAGTAAATATGATCTTCCCATGAGCATTGGCTGTACTTTTGATTAGTGCTTATAAGAAAATGTTTGCATGCTAACACACCATACTAAGGTGGTAAACATTGTGTGCTAAACATCAGCATTTTGACAGTCTTATTGTGAGCATGTTAGCATGCTAAGGTTAGCATTTAGACATTACATTGGCCATGGACTTAATCCTGTTGTACACACTGTCGGAACTAAAAACTTGTGGCAGCTTTGAAGCTTAATGGTATAAGACTGATAAAAATCTACACTAAATATGATAAATCAAATCATCATCAGTGGTTGAATGGTTTGCCTACATTTTATTTAATTGTCATTTAAATAGGAGTAACTCATTGAGAATAAAAATTCTTTCTAGATTGTCCTGGCCAGTCAGTCCCATACACACTGTAACCATCAAGTGCTAATATCATTCATTTTGTTCAGAGCAGATTTGCTCAGCCAAGTGTCACATATAATGATTACATCAGCATCAGATGAATTTGCCCAAATATGAATCACATCTATTTAAGCAATCACACTGCGTACGTGGATGAAGTCAAAACCAGTCAAGTGTCAAAAATTGTGTTATTAATTATTCCCACAACATAAACCAGCTAAATCTGATCTGCTTTTTAGTTATTTTTCAAAAGTCATATCAGTCTCTGTTTTTGTTGTCGCTTGAGGTCTGAAACGATATGGGATGACTTAAAGTAAAAAACAAAACTGTGGTCATTGAGCCTGTGTTTTCATTTTGAGATATCTTTTACAATAATAGCTGATGTTTTGTCTGTTTTTTTTTTTTTGTTTTGTTTTGTTTTTTCCTAAACAGGATCTGGAAAATCAGATGCACATTGCTGAGCAGAAGCGACGCACGCTGCTGAAGGATTTCCATGACACCTGAGGCTCCATCGCAACTGCAAAGCACCAGCATCTCCCTCCTTACTTCCTTCCTTTCCTCCCCCATCACTTCCTTGACCATCCCTTTGTGCAGTCACACTGACTCCTCCTTTTTGCTTCTCTTCACTCGCTCATTTGCTTCCTCCTCTCTGTCTTTCCTTCCTCTCACTCCCATAATGCTGCAGGGTCACAGAATGGCACGATTGTATCCCCCCCGCCCCCTCATATTCTCACCTCATGTACATGGTTTGGCTTCAGAGCATCACATTCACTTTGGTTACACCTCTTGCAGCTTTTCAGATCTGACCTGTAAGGTTAAATGAGATTTTGTCATGCGTCTGACAAACAGTGGATGTTCTTTTATTTTTCACAAAGTTTTAGACTTTGCTCAACTAACAGACTAAATCGGATTTATTTGTCAAATCAGATCTTAAATCATGCTTTGCACACTGTTATTGACAAGCCGGATTTTAAACCTTTCAAGACACAGTGTGGACAGTTTGTCTTTGAAATCTGATTTGAGAAACAAGTCGGATTTTGCTGCAATCTGAACAAAGCTTAAGAGTCTAAACTATTATTCTCTAAACATTATCTCTGTGCTGCTGGAACAATCATTAGACAGAAAAGTAAAACTGCGAAGGATGGAGAAGCTTTTGTTAATAAGCTGAATAAGTTTTATGTGGGGAGATGGCTGATTGTGATCTGTACTTTCACATGGACCATAATGACTCACTTGCTCTTGCTGACAGTTGTACCTGTAACACTCACTGTATTGGCCTGAACACATACAAAGTTGATTTTCGTACATTAATGCTCTCCACATTTCAATTTCAATCACCTTTCTTAAGCTGTTAAAGGTTAATGGAAATAAGTGAATACAGCAAATATGATTTAGCAGTTCCGGGACGTTGCATGGAAGAAGCTGATCATGTGCAGAGCCTGGAAACTGCTAGTAAATGGTGATACTTGTAGATAAAACATGTCACTGCCCTGGCTCAGTTTTGAACAAACTTTATCTACCAGGACAGATTCAACTTGAAATCCCGCTTAACAATTCTCAGTGGCAAAATTACAGGCACCTCGTCGTAAAACTTTTTATATAATCTACCATAAACATGTATAAGGTGTGTTTACTGTGGAAAAATTGTGACCTCACCGTCCCAAATACTCCTTAAAATACTAGAAAAAAAACCACAATATAATATTTTTATACGTATTATTAATTTTAATGTAAATAAAAATAAAAAAAAAAAAAAAAAATATTAATTT
>JAPZDX010000002.1:3326318-3337703 GCA_029783625.1 Naso annulatus | reverse complement strand
AGAGGCCACTGAAAACATTGTGCCATTAACAGGTAAATGAACAATGCAGTTTACTAAATTAGACCATTACATTGAAATCATGAACAAACCACTGACAAAAAAACCAACTGAGTTTAGCTGGACTGACCTGCTGTGGCCAAGCCTGAACTGAAACCTTCCTCCTGGTTCTTATGGATTTAAACTGGGCACTCGCTTGTGTGTAATCAGATGTATCAAGCGTGATCACTGCAGAGGCGATTGTCATCGGGTTTTGTGTTTTCTCTTGGACAGACGACTTCTCATGGCTGTTTTAATTTTGTTCTGGAAGCTGAAGCCGCACTCTGCTGCTACACTGGACACTGGACACTGGGATTTCTAATTAATTGCTAATTAATTTGACACACCCACCACCAACTACACAGGAGTGTGAATTACAATATGTCAAAATGACGGACGGCCTTCAGAATTTTCCGTCATTGTTAATTTAAAAGAGTCAATGATGGAAAATAATAAGTTAACGCGACCCACGCATTAAAGACCAATCAGTGTATAATAATTAAATGTAAACCGTAAGGTCTGAATTCTCAGTTTTGGAATGTGAGGTCCCCATTTATGATTTGAATCATTTGCTGTTTGATTGGCTGAGGCAGGTTCTTGCTGTTTCTGCACTAACCTCATCTTTCTTGCTTCTCCCTCAGCGACTTCCTGATTCTTCCAGGCTACATCGACTTTACATCAGACCAAGTGGTGAGTTGTGGTATAGGAAAGGACCAATATCTAAAGATCAGATTCAGAATCAGATTATAGCTGCTGTTGTGGTATTAGAATAATCTGTGCCAGAGATGATGTCTGGGGTGAGAGTGAGGATTATCAACCATATGCCTCCCCTCTAAAATATTCACTGAATTAGACTGACAATAACCTCCCCAAGCTAAAGCAGTAAATTATGACTCCCCAGAATTTGTAGTTGATCCAGGCATTTCAGTCTAAAAGCAAGACTTCGTAACTTTTGCTGAAAGCTGCGTTGAAGTATCCCCCTGATGTCTTTTCTCCAGGACCTGACCTCAGCACTCACCAAAAAGATCACCATGAAAACTCCCTTCGTCTCGTCCCCCATGGACACTGTCACAGAGGCCAACATGGCCATCGCTATGGCTGTAAGTACGACACATTAACACAGTGGTGGTCTTGGACTGTTACACAGTTTATCATCCCAGCTATCATATCAGCTCACTGTGACACTCATCCATACTGGTTTATCTTCTCCAAGCTAACGGGTGGCATCGGCTTCATCCACCACAACTGCACTCCAGAGTTCCAGGCCAATGAAGTTCGCAAAGTTAAGGTAGTGTATTAAAGATTTATTCCTCTTCAAACTTTCTTTTGAGTCATTTTTTAGTGCCTATGTCTTCTTAAAACTCACATCAGCTTCTTTTTCTTTATTTTAATTTCCTGCTGTCAGTTTGAACAGTGTAGAGGTGTGTTTTTTTCCCAGCACTCCTTGCTCCTCTGCTCTAGAGTGTAGGCAGTGAAATGCTCACATATTCTTTATCCAACCTCCTTTATCAAATCCCATACACATTTTTCCTGGCTGTTACTCTCCCTCTCTTGTCTCGTTTTCTCCTTTTCTTCCTTTCCTCTGCTTCACATCCACATTTCGTTTTGTTCTACATCACTGCTCCTTCTCCTATCCCTCTTAATTTTTCCTAATGCCCCTCCATCCGTCCCTCCCTCTTCTAGCGTTATGAGCAAGGCTTCATCTTAGACCCTGTGGTGCTGAGCCCTAACGCGTGCGTACGGGACGTCTTCCAAGCCAAGGCACGCTACGGCTTCTGTGGCATCCCCATCACAGACAACGGCAAAATGGGCGGCAAATTGGTGGGCATCATCTCTTCCAGAGACATCGACTTCCTGAAGGAGGATGACCACAACCTGCCACTGAGCGAGGTGGGTAGACTTAAAGGCCCAAAACAAAACAAAAACAAAAACAAAAAAGCATAAGCCAGGAGACCTTAAGGTATAATTGTTTAAGGCTGGATGCAGAAGTTTTAGAATTTAGTTGCGGCCCTAGTTTCATACAGTTTGTGTTTACATCTTTTTATGTCTCAGGAAGGGGGCAAAATGTTATTTATAAGATATTTCTTGATCTCAGGAGTTCAGAGTTTAAATAGAATAAAGTACAGAATCAAATCTGTTTTTGTTACAGATGACTAGTTTTTCCAATTGTTTAAGTGTCAGATATGACAGTAGCCTGGTTAAAACCAGCCTGATCACATTCACTCAGTATTTTTGCTTTGTGCCATGTATCAGTCAGTAGCCGAAAACAACTGCAGTAGGCTTGAACTGGGTGGGAGTACTCACCTTGAGTGACAGCCAGATACCAGCTGGTATCATCCTTGTATGTCTGAAGTGTTGTCAACACTGATCTGCGTGGCTGTGATCCCAGGCTTTGAGGCCTCTTGTAACCTGCCCTCCATTAGCACAACGAGTGAAATCATTGAAATTGTCACCTGCAGCTGAAAGTCCCGACTGATCTGCAGCACGAAACAAAAAAGTTGAGCTCACACAATCAGGATGGTATTAATTGGGCTAATATGACAGGGCCCAATATGTAATAATGAATTATATGTAGAGAGTCTGCCCTCTGATGATTTTCTTATTACTTTGCTGTGCTCGGGACGTTTGTAGGTTCTCAGACTTTGAGCAGTGGTTTGTAGCTTCCAAATAACATGCTCTCGCTGATATGAGCTAGCTGCAGGTGTTTGTGGCTTTTTGACCAAAGGCCCACTTCGAGAGACACACACACACACAAACACACACAAATCTCTAGCTGGCTTGACCACCGCTGCTTGTTCAGTCTACTTGAGCTGGGTTGAGGCGCAAAGTTTGAATGAATGAATGTCTGCAAACAGTAAAATTGCTGCACTTTATGCCTTTTATGGGGAGAATCAAACTCCCCAAAACACCTAAAGTTTCTAGAATATCTAAAATGTCAGCGCTTAGTTTAGATAATTCCTCTGTTTTCTGTCTGTGCCACCATTGACAGGTGATGACAAAGCTAGAGGATCTTGTAGTTGCCCCTGCTGGAGTGACGCTGAAAGAAGCCAATGAAATTCTCCAGAGGAGTAAGAAAGGTGAGGAGGAAGTTTACTTTATTTCTCATAAGAATTTTTTGTGACTTATGTCTTTATGTGTAACCTGTCTCCTCTTCTCCTGCAGGTAAACTGCCCATAGTTAATGAAGAGGGATCACTGGTGTCCATCATCGCCCGCACAGACCTGAAGAAGAACAGAGATTTCCCTCTGGCCTCCAAAGACTCCCGCAAACAGCTGCTGTGTGGCGCCGCCATCGGAACCCACAACGACGACAAGTACCGACTGGACCTGCTGGTGCAGAGCGGCGTGGATGTGGTTGTACTGGTAAGAAGGACTTCACTCTAGCACAGATTTGTTATGGCTCAACTGGTTTACTTAGTGTGGTAGCCTTAGTCAGCACGTTCACCATTGTTTCCTATTCTTTCAGCAGTGGGGTCAAAAGGTTTTGTTGTCATTTGGTGGTTAGGTTGTTTACCAACGATCAGCAGTAAACAATAATGTGATGTGTTCCCTCTGTACCCGCAGGACTCATCTCAGGGCAACTCCATCTTCCAGATCAACATGATCAAATATATTAAAGAAAAATATCCAGACTTGCAAGTCATCGGAGGCAATGGTAACTACACTTATCTTTACCTACATACCAGCATGTGCAAAATAACCAAACAAGGTACTTCCATTGTACATTTGCACTCGCCAGACTGACCTGTTAAAGCTGGAGTAGGCAGCGTCTGGAAATTAGGCGAGCTGTAGCCTGAGACTCCTAAGGTAGCGTCTCCGCTGCAGCCTCCCTGCCCTGTTTTTGCTCCGGCTCGCATTTTATTTCATTTGTTGTCGCTCTCTCTTTTAAGTCCAGTTTGCACCAAAGATTCACGACGAGACAAAACGGTTGCAGTCAAG
Organism: Naso annulatus; assembly: GCA_029783625.1. Lineage (NCBI taxonomy): Eukaryota > Metazoa > Chordata > Actinopteri > Acanthuriformes > Acanthuridae > Naso > Naso annulatus. Next base: position 3,333,729 of record JAPZDX010000002.1, on the reverse strand, counting down.
TCAAGCTGGCATACGGTGTCGCCTGCAACACTATTGTTGCCAGAGGCCAGTTTTAGAGCGCAAAGCATGTCACTTGTTTCAACAGCCAATCAGCTCATAGCAACATCACCTGTCACCTAGAAGCCCAGCAGAGAGCAGCCCACAGGAACACGTGCTCTCTGAAAGTATCACGACTGGCCAAAAGTCTCGTCACAGTCTGAATGCAGAGCCAAGGAGAGGTGCACAAATGTATTATTCTTTCGACCACCTGATTTACAGAAAGCTGGTTATTATGGAATTTTTGCACAGTGACACCAAAGACAAACTGCCTATATCAGCTTTAACGGTCAATAAAAATCATATTAAAATCTGATGTTTGTGATCAGCTATGAATGCAAAGAGATCAGTCATGTCATGTGTCTCAGCTGATAAAGTTGTTTAGTGTCAAAACAGTTGGCTGAGCTTCATGTTCTGTCAGCGTGTGCACCTTTGACAGCCTCTCTGTCTCCCCCTGTCTGCTGCAGTGGTGACTGCAGCTCAGGCAAAGAACCTGATAGATGCAGGAGTGGACGCACTGAGAGTGGGCATGGGCAGCGGCTCCATCTGCATCACACAGGAAGGTGAGTGACAAAACACCGCCAGCCTCACTCTGACACAAAGCGTCAACTGGTCTGAAGCCTCTAATGTGGTTAATGAAAAAAGCAAGGACAAAGTGCAGTTCAGCACTTCCTGAAACACGTGTTTGTGTAAAGGATTTTACTGTGTGGACTTGAGAGCAGTCCATAAATCCATTGTCACTAAATACATTTTATTTAAAATTGAGGTTATAAAAGCTATCAGCTTAATAATGTCGCAAAAATGATTGGCTAAACAATTTGTTGTGTGTCGTGTAAACGGTGTTTTTGTAAGTGTTTTTTAGTAGCTCAGATGGAAGAACAGTTTTTGACTTGTCTCTAATAGTCTGACGTCTGTGAGGCGCTCTGTGTTTTGGGTGCAGTTTATTCTGGTGCCTTTGCTGATGTTCAGGAACACAAGCTGCGATTTGTTTGGGTTCAGCGTGAAGTCTTGATTTTTCTCTCAGCCAACTCAGCTCATTTCGCCTCATCGAATTTGTGAGCGTCTGTTGTTGGGTAATTAGTGCAATTAGAGTTGTTGTGACTCAGTTTCAAAGTAAAATGAAGCTGATTTTGATTTAAACTGGCTGTGATGCAAAAAAATATTGTCTTGGATTTCAAATCTAAATTGCCCTTGGATACATTTAACTGTGATTTGTCTGGCATAGATAAGAAGTAAACAGGAGATATCGTTCACCTTTGTGTTTCGTGACTCTTCATCTTGTCTAAGATTCCTCTCAATTCATCAGCTTTATTTTTTCCTTGTTTGTTTGTTTATTTATTTTGCTCACGGTTTTCTGTACTTGTCTGTCATCTTCATCCTGTTGTCTTCCTGCCGGGCTTCCTCCTTTTTTCTCTTTGTTTTCTACCTCTTTAATTTTCTCCCCCATCTCCCACTCGGGTGTTTGTGTGGTGTGTGTTCTGTGTGCGTGCGAGTGTGTTTGTATGTGTGCGTCTGTGTCCAGCTCCCCTCAGTGTACCACCAGCAATAAAGCTCCACAGCCCCAAAACCCCAACCACTGTTACAGGATACTCCAGTAAGTTTCCTCGCCACCTTTGGCCTGCACTGGGCTGCCGTTGGCTCCCCATCACTAGTGTGCCCGACTCCCCCCCCCTACTTCACAGCCTGCTGCACTGATTGGTTAACAGCTTTGCATCGGTTGTCGTGGCAGCGGTAGTGGTAGTAGGTCTTTGGTTTGGTTTGACAGCTTTCGGGGTTTTGGGGTTATGCTTGCCTCTACATCCTCACACTAATCTGTCAACCATCCTGAGTGAATGTTGTTTCAGTAGTAGACCACAGCTCTCATCCTTCTCTAACATTCGTTCCTAACACATGGCACTGCAAAGAGCAAGCAGCAGTGTGGCTCAGCAGTGCAGCTGGCAGCCACAAGGTGTCTCTGTTTAGCAGAGGTGTAAAACCTGCTTAGCTGGTTGGAGCCAGAGAGGTTATATTTCATCTGGCAGCTTTGCTGTACAGCCTGTATAATATTTAATCACCACCGTCGAGGACAAAGTGGCCTTGATAAATCATTCATTTTTCAGCAAATTCTAATATTTCCATGCCTCACTTTCTAATAGTCAGCGTAGTATATTCAGTCTGCATACATACATACATACATGTGGTTGCACGTCTGCACAAACTGTTGCTGCAAACGGTGATTGTTGCACCCAAAGTGACAGTTTTGATTTGTCGCATGGCTGTATGAGACGACGGGACAGTGCTCCTCTGCTTTTTGTAGTCTGGGACTGAAAAAGGTTGAGATGTTTTGTTTTTTTTTTCCTGCGTGTTTGTTGAGGTGTGTGTTTTTTAAAACATATCTTGGTTGATATGTATGAAATGAGACACTCAGAACAATAAAAAATAGCAATGTGTATCATAACTTTACACAAAGAAGCAGCACTTAAATGTGCATCAGTAAATTTTCTGAATTGTAATTTAAAAGCCGGATGAGCCTGACAATTAGTTTCCCTTCGGCTAGTGTAGTTCATACACTATTATGTTATTCTATATATGTTACATATATGTTGATACTATTAATGGTAGTCTTGGTTTGTTTTTTTTGCAACATACACTCAGTATATTTACATTCTGTAACACCTGTCTGTACAGCCGTTGTCATCGTTAGTGGCAGAATCTGCCGTTCTTGTCTGGATTAAATTTCCTTCTCATGCTTGTGTACAACATGTGGTGTGCTGGGTCACGATGTAACAGATACACCACTTGCTATTCTTTTGCATGTCTGACAAGGTACCTGCTCATGGAGCAGAAATATACTTTAAAACACCACGAGTTACCCATGGGTGCTGCAGAACAAACCTGGAGTGAAATCATCAGGATTATAACTTAAAGGATGCTGATAAATTATACAAAGAGTCTTTTGAAACAGATCTAATCTTAGATCATGACCACCGGTACATAGCAGCATAATTACTAATTAGGATTACTATCTTGGTAAGTACCGAGAAGCACCGAGTCCACGGAATGCAGAACAACCGTAGTAGTGAAAAAAGGAATTGAGATGTTTATCGAAATTCAGCGTCAATGTCAAGAGACTGATGTTTGAAATCCTGAAGAAGTAATTAAACTCAATTGGCTAGCAGTGTCAGCTTGAAAAGAGACGGCATATATGACGGTATGAGAGACGGGTGTGAAGTCCTAGTGTGGTTTGTTCATATTCCGCTGATGTGACAAGTTTAACTTCTTCATTTCTTATAAAAACATGAATTTGGAGTCCTTCCCCGCCTGTCTGCTCATTGACTTTTTTTTTTTTCTCTTGGCATCGGTTGAATCATCGGGAGTTTCCACAGTGCATGCCTTCTACTCTGAATACTTCAGTATGTTTTTGATGTCTGTTTAACAAATTAACAGCTAGCTGGTGACAAGCTCATCAGTATTTGTTAAATTCCAACACTTCATAGACAGAAAAGATGAATGCTAATGTCAGAGCCAAGTTCCATAAAAATTTAAATCAAGCGTACTGAAAGTGCAATGTACGTATTATGTATCATTATTATGTAATTTAAAAAAATGTCTATTAAAGATGACAAAGCCAGTGATTTATTTCAGATTCCAGCATAAATGTGTGAAGCTTTGTGCGGTGAACTGGTATCATTCTGCAAGTTCTGGTCATCATCACATTGAAGAAAGTCACTATTTCGCTGATAGTCATGATGAGACTGGAAACATGACAAACTTGTACCATGGTATCATTTTTCTCACATCATTTATACTCCTTTCACCTCTCTGCTTCCTGTCTCAGTGCTGGCATGCGGCAGACCCCAGGCCACAGCTGTCTACAAGGTATCAGAGTATGCCAGGCGTTTCGGTGTGCCGGTCATCGCTGATGGCGGCATCCAGACAGTGGGACACATTGCCAAAGCCCTGGCACTGGGAGCATCCACAGGTATGGACAGTTGAGATTTTTAGAGTCAGTGTGCAGGAGTTCAGCTTAGTTTCCAGTGTTCCACTTTCACTTCCTACCCTCTGTCTCTGTGCTCAGTGATGATGGGCTCTCTGCTAGCCGCCACCAGCGAAGCTCCTGGTGAATATTTCTTCTCTGACGGCATCAGGCTGAAGAAATACCGTGGCATGGGCTCCCTGGATGCTATGGACAAAAACCTGGGCTCCCAGACCAGATACTTCAGGTACAGAATACAGAAAAACATCCTGTATGCTTCATAGTAATCAGAGTTTATGGTTGTCTACTGGTAAAAACACAACTTTGCCCAAAAGAGAAAAATATGTTCTGCACAGTATTGTCTCATCTTACTGCTGTTTTGCCAGTTTTCCCGAGACAGCAACACTTCCATACACATCTTCCTCATTTGCTCCTCAGTGGTTTTTTGAATGAGACATTACTGCATTGTGGTGAAGAATGAGGAGCCCACTAAAAAAGCACAGAGTTGCAGACAATTTACCCCATAACTTTAAAAAAACTTGACAACTTTTTCTTTTACACACCTCCTTTTTAGAGTTGTGCTATTTACTTTTAAACCGGTTTTACTTTGACCTCATTAATAAATTTTAGTCACGAGGTAGCAGTACACATGAAGTATCCTGTGTGCTGCTTACATTAATAGCAAATGATCTTTCACAACAAAAGTGTGTTCTCTAACTGCGCCACTAAAGCTCAGATCAAGTGATCATGTTTGCAAAGGTTGCTGTGGCTATGAGGTGGGCGTCAAAAACTGAACCTCCTTTCCTGATAAATTGTCTTGTTTCAGTAGGTTCCTTCCAGCTCTGTCTGTACAGAGGCCTCGTCCCAGAGTGCAAGCACTCAAGTTATTTTGGTGTCTGTCCATTTAGTGTTGTTCTCCATGTTGTTTTCTTAGGATTTGTGCTGTAGTAGCTATACTTCCGTTGCTCTGTGTGTGACATCTCATTGTGTATCACGTTGCGAGTGATGTGAATGATGCATTGAAGTCCGATATGGGCAGCCGGAGCGTCTGGACTGGGACGCATCTGAGAAATCAGATTTAAATGGCGTTACAAACCACCTCCAAACGTGGTTCAAATCTGATATACAAAAATCAGCTTTCATGTGGCTTTTTTTTTTTTTTTTAAATGTCTGGATTTCCTGAAATCAATCTGGATAGGCAAAAAAAAAAAAATCAGATCTGGGCTTGCAATGTGAACAGAGCCTAACAGCATCATATTTGTCGCTTTGTCTTCCCCTCACAGTGAGAGTGACAAGATCAAAGTTGCTCAGGGTGTTTCTGGAGCCGTGCAGGACAAAGGCTCCATCCATAAGTTTGTTCCCTACTTGCTGGCCGGCATTCAGCACTCGTGTCAGGACATAGGAGCCAAGAGCCTCACACAGCTCAGGTGAAAACACACACATGTGGACAATGATGCAGAATTGCATTCAATGAGAACTTAAGAAAAAAAAAAGACAAATGTGCACAGAATGGTTAAAAAAATAAAATCATCCTGGCAACTTTATTAGATTCACAGGAACAAATGGTTGCACTCCAGTACAACAGCTCTGCCATAAATGCTGTCTTCATGAAATTTTGAATTTGTTTACATTTAGGGAAACGTTTGATTTAAATGTATTACATCTAACTCGTTCAAATGTTTCCTCTTATGGTTTATTAATCAGTGTGTATGGACTGCAAAACAGTTTGACTTTTTTCGATTCTTGTTTGCAGATTTCCTCATTAATAATTTAACAACCATATGACTATTAAGGATACCTGTTAGTTTTTCTCTTAACTGTTCCAGCAGCTGTAATTGTGTGTCCATACGGAGAGAGTGACCGAAAGTCTTCTTAAGCATGCATTTACTAAATATGGTTTTGTTTTGTTTATTGCACAAATGAATTAAAGCAGCTGAGACATTCTGCTATCTTCTTGTGAAGGTTAATTCACAGTGATCTTCCAATGTTCCACATTTTAATCAAATGATGTTTGATTTTGCACACGTTGTCTTTTCCTGTTATAGTATAAAGCAGTCAGCTGATTTGTGTGTGTGTGCGTGTGCTTACTACTGCAACATTAAATTATGACAGTTAGTGTGGTTTTGAGACTCAGCTTTGGTGTTGATACTCACCTTACATGGGTTTTATTCTTTTGTATGTGCTTGTGTCTTTCCCCTTGATGTGTGGCTTGGTGTGTAACAGCGTTTCTTTTCTCCTCGCAGAGTCATGATGTACTCTGGAGATCTGAAATTTGAAAAGAGAACATCATCAGCACAAACTGAGGGTGGAGTCCACAGCCTGCACAGGTACACACACACACACACACACACACAGATCCACTCAGCTCTGTAGATACAACTTTGTTGTTTTGGTAGGGTTCAATGACTTACTTGTTTGGTTTCATACAGACAGCTTAGTTTCATGTTGTGCCCATAACCACACAAGCCTTCAGTTAAACCTCCTCTTAAACGCCTTCAGTCTGTTAACAGGAAATCTCAGGGTGATGCGTGTATAGTTGTGTGATCTTTTTCTCACTGACTGACTCTCTGCTGTCCCACAGTTACGAGAAACGTCTGTTTTGAGAAGCCTGCTGATCAGCTTACCGATGGCGAACCGTTCCAGCAGACACATTATGCAAACACGACTGTCAGACCCTTTTTTAGTCATACTGGATACACGCACAACTAATTTCTGAACAAATTAAAAGACAAGCTTGCACACACACACACACACACACTACACTGTTCCAAGGATCCATCAGTCTTCCTGCCAGTGTCATCTATGCATTGTCTGTATTTAGTCTAGTTGTTTGTGTGAAGGAGGAAAACTAAGCTTTTATCAATCAGTGCACGTGTGATTGAGTCCTCCAATGCCTTTAATGTTCTGATTCGAAATGTCTGATGTGCCCATTTTGTGTCCAGGCAAAAAACGTTGCCAATAATAAATTTGTTTTTCCAAAACTTGCTGTTGTCTGTTTGTCAGCTGTGCAGCCGCGTACAATTTGGATTAGGAAAGAAGATGTGTGTATATCTAGAAGTTTCACACACTTTGAGAATTTTCTTTTTCAAGTAAAGCTGTAACTGAGTTGATAATACAATGTAAGGAGAAGTTCCTCACTAATGCAGGTTTTATGTTGCTGGAGTCTTATGTTACTTGAAGAGCAGAGGCGTATCCTGAACAGACGTGCTGCAGCTCGTGGAGTCTAATGAGAAACGGTCGCCTCAACAGCTTAAGATCTAGTTTCTGTTCATCTGATGGAGAAACCCGTGGAGAAATCCCGTCATTTAACTTCGAGTTTGTAAGGCAATGTGACGACCATCCATTTCATCTGTTTTTTTACTGAATGAACATTGATAGGACATCGAATATTCATTTTTTTAAAGGCAGACCTAATACATC
>JAPZDX010000002.1:3314152-3324178 GCA_029783625.1 Naso annulatus | reverse complement strand
TCTGGGGCCCACCCAACCTTAAAATCTCCAATCTGATCAAAATACGAGACTAAACTTCAAGACAAAACTGGCTGAATGTGGGTCAGAATAATAAAGAATGGCATGGAATTTAATCACCCTGTACCATCAGATTTTATCTCTCTTTGATAGAAATATGTAACTGTATATATTTTTGACTAATTTCAAACTCAATTACAAAAATTGAATGCTGATAACTTTTTTAAGTACTTATTGTAATTGACCTCTTATGGCCCACCTGCAGTACCTTCACGACCCACCAGGGGGCGCGTCCCACACTTTGGGAATCACTGCTCTAGGCTAAAGGCCTGTTACATTAAGTGTCAAATTTGCTTACACTGCTAACCCTAACAGCAGTGGGGGGGATCAGGTCTTGCAAGTCACAAGTCTCAAGTCTTTGCGCTAAAATCCAGAGTTAAGTCCCATGTCCTAAATTTTCAGTTTTGAACTCTGAACAAATCTTAATGCGCTCCTCACCAAATGAAATGCCATTTAAACAACAGTCTTAATATTTTTGTGAATTCTGACATGTTTTTTAGTTGACTGCAAATGAGATTGTCTTTGGTATCACTTTACCGACTGTTCCTCATGGCACTCTTGATCGGATGCTGTAGGATTGGTTCAAGCAAATTAAATCTGAGGAATTGCTGAATTATTGACTTGCTGGGAATGAATAGTGCGAACAATTGCTGGTTTGGGGAATGAGGGAAAACTAATCCATTTTTAAATAACACACTTTTACATCTTTGGATGATGTATTGCAGATTTTAAAGTCAAAAGGCTCGAGTAATCGCCGTTAAAGTACAAGTCAAGTTTCAGATTTTTTCTGATTTTGTCAAGTCTAAACTCAACAAACTTCTGATTGTAGTCAGACTTGAGTCCAAGACATGTGACTCGAGCTCATTGGACATGTACATCAAATCAAAAATAGGATTTCACGCGTCGAAACTATTGATCTTTTAAAAAATGTTTTTAGATGTAAAATATTTTATACTTAAGTCACTTGCCTCTATCAGCAATGTCAACTCGTTACACTTTATTTCCGTAGTCCGTAGAATCCGTCGACTGAAGTCCTAATAGCTATAGCTCAATTACAGTCGGATTGATCATTTTTCAGCATTAAGTTTGATCCTCAGCATCTATTGTACTTTGACAACTGTTGGCTAAGTGCTTTGCCTTGTTTTCAGTGATTTCTTTGAGAAAAAACTGCTAGTTGTAATTCCGCGTTTCACTCAAGAGCGAGTTTTTAGCAGCTGCGTTACAGCTGAGCGGATGGATGATTTTTAGTGGCTGTCTTGTTTTATATTGCACCACTATCTAGCAAACTTTGAGTCCCTTAAACCTGTTAGACTGCATTTCATTTTGAGCAGCTGTCACAACATGGAGTGAGTGGAGAGAGAATGCTTTATCAAACACTTGAAAAATAATGCAATTCATGAGCTGAACCAAAACATCTTCTGAGCGCTTCCACGTGTGACAGCCATTGGTACGTGAAACATGTTTTCCCAAGTTTACAGCATCATAAATACCTATTACTCAGAGAGTTTGTCGGTTTATTCTAAATCTGATTAAAACCACAGCTGAGAGTCAAAGGTTATTTGACTTTGTGATTCATTTCTGACCATCTGAAATGAGGTTGCATCGGCACTGAAAACCCAGAGAGGAAAGAACAAAGAGAGTCAGAGGATGTTGATGCAGCATTACTGTGACAGAATTATTTAACTGAACTTTCTGCTGGTCACAGAGTCAACACTCATAACACTTGTGTGCAAGCCATTGAAATCATGCAATGACTGTGCTGCACTGCACCAAAAGGAGGAAACGGGTATTTATGTATACTTAAACAACGGGTTACTGTGAGTCCCCACACAATGCAAGATGCCTTGTTACTGATGCACAAAACTGGATTTAAAGGGTCAGTATACAAAAATTACAACGAAAAATAAAATATGTATTTCCAGTAAGCCAGCCCTTATACACATTGCTAAATTTTCTGTTTATGAGCATTTGTTTCCAAGATAAAAATTTAATCAGACTATACTGTCAACCAAACACTGTGATTTTCTGGATGTTAACAGTTCTTCTGCTTTTTTTATTCGCTTTTTCTTTCAAATGCATGCTGCTGTTTCCCTTACTCTCAAAAGCTGCCGAACAGAAGTTTGTCCAGAAGTCTCTCACTCATGCTCATGCGATGTACTTTTCTTTTTTTCCCCTGTTAACGACCATTCCTTTTTTTTTCTTTTAGCTGTGTTGACCTGACCAGACCAGGGCCTAGACTTAAAGCTTAGTTTTGGTGGGTGGGATTGTAACGGAACCCATAATGCAGCTGTAATGTAGAGCTCCAGCTGGTTGTGGGGTCCGTTTCCATCCCACACTGCACAGGACATCCTGAGCAGACAGGCTGAGGACACTTGAGCGGGGACTCCTCCTCTCTACCACAAAGACTTGATCACACCCTCGCTTTTCCACCTTAGTTTACATCTCTTAAGTCAGCCTCGGTTTGAAAATGGATCCATATGATTTCAGTTAAAAGTTTATTGTTCCATAATAGAAAAACAATTTTGAACAGAAATACATTTGTGGAGTATAGAACAGTATAAAAGTATCTTACAATAAAAATACACATCCATTCCCAGCTTACTGAGCCACATGTAAGCCTATTTAGCTTGTAGTCTAACAAATAGTTCATTCTGATGCACACAGGCCTGTGCTAACTGCTAACAAATAGTTCAGAGTTTTGTTTCCCTCAAATCAATACACTTAGATCTGCTAACCTGGGTCTACTGTCTGTTCCCCGTACCAGGCTCAAAACTAAAGGTGACCGAGCCTTTGAGACTGTGGAGTGCTCTTCCACTGGACTTGAGCTGTTGCTTCTGTGGACATTTTTAAGAAGCATCTTAAAACATACCTGTACAGGCAGGCATCTCCTGACTCGTTTTAAACTGACTGTACTTTGACTGTCGATGTCTTTCGTTGTCTTTTGCTGTTTATTTTATGTGTTCTTATTTTATGGTTTACTCCTATGAAGCACTTTGTAAGCCACTCTCTGTGAGAGGTGCTATATAAGTAAATCTCACTTACTTAATAAGGAAAGTGAAACCAACAACCAATGTTCAGTGCTGTGCTGCCAATAACAGGATTTATTGGAGTGTAATGAATGAACTTTAGCTTGTGTGACGCCAGTCTGACGCAGATGGTGTTTTTCCTCAATGACACGTTTTCTCCCGGAATGCTGACCAACTTAAACGCAACCGGGAATTTCGTGTCAGCCAAGAAGGATACCTAGAACAGCTCAGTGAGTGCTGACTGCAAATGATTTTAGATTCACACTCTGTAAAGTGCACCACCGCTTTGTCTTTCTGTAGTATTTCTAAACGGATATTTTTTAATAAATCTTACAATTTTGAACTCTTTTAGTTACTGTGCTGCTTTTCTTACAATATACATCACCAGACATTATTTATGACCTGGGCTAAAAACAGATTTCATGAACCATTGAGGCATTGTAGCTGAAACAAGATATTTACATCCATGTTTGACAGCAATGCTGCCAACTGAATTTTTTTAAGTAATTCTTCTTCTCCTCTGTGACAGTCTCACTGTAGAAGTGCTCTGACAGCATTGCGATTTCTGATGAAAGCAAATGCTTAGTAAGGAGTTTCCGACAACAGAAGGCAGCAGCTGCCAGTGTGACTTGCTCTGCTTTGGCTGAGGTTGGTGTTCACATCAACACGTTCAGGTGACATTACAGGAGAGGAACATCACACACAACTATGTGTCTTTGAGAAGACGACGGGGTCTATTTTTTTTCCAATCTTTTTGAAATTTAAAGGTCCAGTGTTGCAGATTTAAGAGGATTTACTGACAGAAAACAGCAAAAAATAAAACTAAATATTCGTGATTATTATCATAATTATATGTTATAATTTGTGTCTTCAGAGGGGGCGGGCCCTCTTCCACAGAGTGACCTGTTTCTACAGCAGCCCTAAGTGGACAAACCAAACACCTGCTCTAGGGCCCTCCACATTTTTTGCCAGTTTCACTGTCAACAGAGGTTCTCCCACATGCTTGGAATGGGATGTTGAGGCAAGGGGTAGTAGCTGTGCAAGAAGGTAGTGAAGACATGTGGCTCTCATGCATGAGGTTCTTGGTTCAAATCCAGGGGAAGTCATTGAGTTGCAAGCTCTAATCTCACCACTAGATGTCTCTAAATACTTCACAATGGACCTTTAACTGAGTCTCTGCTCACGCTGCAGTTGTTGAGCAAAGTCTCCAAGTACTGGGCTACATTCAATCTCAACACGGTGCGCACTGTTTTGCTTTGGTTTCCGGATTGAACGACCTGTTTCAACAGCTTTGTGGTGCGTTTTCTTCTGTTTGGTGGGTGTGTCAAAGGTGTTAACCACTTAGCTGCGACCTGTATATAAACCCCGCCGTGTTGAAAAGACATGCACAATGGATTGTTGAAATGCTTGCGTCACACAACAGGGCTTTCAGCGCACCACTATTTGCGGTTAAATAAACATGTTGCAATGTGTTGTCAAGTTTGAACGCGACCCTAAATTACAGCATCACATGACAATGATCTAATTTACACATTAAAGGATTTTTAAGTATGTTTCGTGTTTAGTCAGAAAATTAACATGTCAATGATATTTAGATTGGACTTCATTTGGAATTTTGTCATAAATATTTTAAGACTATTTTAGCTGTTCAGAGGGTTCTGTCAAGATGGCATGGCAGACTTGCATTGCAATAGGCATTCAACATGAGGAACCATGGTGACGATGCCACAGTCGACTATCACAATGCAGCCTTACTGTTATTTTCAAATTAGCGTTTTGTTGTTGTGTCTTTTCAGCACCGTCAGTTCACTTTGATAATGGTGAGGTTACCTGAGGCCTGCAGTGTGAGTGTGGCCTTTTCATAACCTGTGTATCAGCTACAGGTGAGCAGAGTCAAGGTTAAAAGCAAAATGATCTCAGTGATTTATGTTTCCTTACATAGTTAAATATATATTGAAAACAAAAGAAATGTAGGCTTAGGCACTAGTCAGCTGGTGTAGGGGACAGAAGCGTTCTCTGCACCCGAATGACCCGCGTCACAGTCACAAAGGAAGTGCCAGTCATGGACCCGAAGACGCCGAGGGTGAAGGGAACCTCGAGAGTATCCTGTCGACGAGTTCAAGGTGTCTCTCGTGGTTTTCTTGGCTGATGCGTTCATGCATTGATAGCAGCTGACTCATTAGACTGTTCTGCATTTCCTTCTCATGGTCCATCAACCTCTGTAACCGGGCGTCCTCCTGCGCCTGCATGGAAGCATCCATCTCTCTGAGCTGGGTGACTGTCGCTGTCACTAACTTAGAGACTTGCTCCATCACTGTCGTCTTCTTCCTCTTTGTTGGAACTTTGTATGCTAGAAAACAGAAAGGATGGTGCAGTCTGTCAGTAACAGGACAGTGACACTTTCATATTTTCAGTGTTAAACAAGAACTAAGAGGCTGTAAATATTTAAAGACATTTTTTCTTTGTCTGACTGAAATCTTATGACGTGACATCAGTAAACATCAGCATTCTTACGTTTACCCATGTGACTGGTTTGTTGGTCTTATCTACTGCTGGCCAGTTTAACAGACACAACAGTGAGAACCTCAGGTGGCCACAAATAACAGCACATAACTTGAGATTACTTGAGATTTTCTGAAGGGTTTCGAGCAAATAACTTTTCACATGACTTTGAGGAAGCACAGAGACAAATGCTTCCTCATTCTGTGGCTGTCCGTGGTTGAAGTGCTCAGTTGCAGAAGGTTTTAATTATGTGAGTAGTTTGTCTAACCCTGTGTGAGAAGAGTTAACTTCCCTAAGGCAGTTTTGTTTATTGTAGGCGTGTACTGATGTGTCTTTATTATAAGTGGACTTACTGCAGTAAAACATTTCAAAGTGCATCGTGTTATAAAAATAGGCCATTAAAAAGAAACCATTATCACACAATGACTGGTGATAATGGCTTGTCAACAGTGGGTATGTAACAGTTTGTTAATTTTTACTGTTTACTTCCACTTTCTCTTCAGTAGCAGCCCACTGCTGTGAAAAGAAAAAAAAAAACTCTCTGGTAGAGAGACACCTGAACTGTGTGCGGTAAACTCTCCGTCTCAGCAGACAAACACAGTCAGTCAGCTCACAAAGGAGGAAGGAAACAAGATAAAATGCCCGTTTAGCTCACTGAAGGGCCAAAAAGACATTACAGGTAGGAAATTACTTTGTCAGTCACAGCAGACAGTTAACTTGTGATTGCAGGATAAAGAAAGGAGCGTGGGATATGAGCTGGGTCATTTGTCAATTGTTATTCAATTATTGTTCAATGTTATTTTTTCGTCCTTGCCAAAGCCATTAAATATGACAATTATTTGCACATATTTGAACAGGAAACAAAGCAATATAAGTTTAAAAAAAATAAATAACAAAAACTGGATGATAATAAGCGGCATATTTTCCAAGTCTGATTTTTCTTTTTTCTTTTTTTTTTTAAATACCACAGTAAATACTGTACTGTGGACTTCATACTGAGGTATTACTGTACTGTTTTTGATACCATTACATCACTGGCTGGTAGTATTGTATTTATGTTTTTCAAAGTATTTTGTGACATTTAGGATTATATCAGGTTTCATGTCTGTCAGGACATATCTTGTGATTTTATAATGAAGTATCTGTTCAACCAAAAAGATGTTTTATTCCTTTGATGGTCATTGTAACAGAAATAATGAGTTTTGTAATACTGCATACCTTAAAACCATGATATTTTCTGAGGCAGTTATCGTTCCCTGAAAATCTTTTATCGTTGCAACCGTAGTCAGGGCACATTTGCAGTGCACCACTGAAAGCCACTAGGCTCCGGGCTCAGCAACTGATCAATCACATACTCTCAGTGCAAAGATGGCTGACACAGAACAGAACGCGCATGAAGACTAGGGCCCGACCGACCGACAAGGGATTTTTGGGGCCGATCCCGATATTGATAATAGGGAGTAAGAAAACTGCAATATCCAATATATCTGCTGATATTCTACATATAATATTTTGAATGTGTTCATCAAATACATGTGACTAAGATTCGTAATGGAGGCAGGATATCTAACAAACTTCATTCCAAACATTAGAGCACTGGGCAGTAAACGCTTCTTTTATTACAAATTAAATAATGGGCCGCCCTCTGCTGGACAAACTATGTGATTACATCATTTTAATTTCCTAGTCCAAGAGTTTTTTCCAGCCTTAACGAACAACTTTAATATCGGCATTTATCTGAGAATACTATGCCCACACGATATATCAACAATAGGCTAATATCACCTGATAATATTGGAAACCGATATATTGGTTGCGCTCTAATGAAGGCAGATTGGAATGATGTCCGTGGAGCTGCTCAGGCCATTCTGTAGGATTTGGTAAATAATTACTTCAAAAAATTGCTTTGCAACATGCATTTAACTAACTATTTTTAGAGGTGAAATGATCTTAATGATACTACAGTTGACTAACATGGTGCCGTTCTATTGCTTTTTTCAAATTAGTGTTTATAAAGGGGCCTTCACATGATAAGAGCTTCGCTCTCTGACAGGTAGGCAGGTAGGTGGGAGTAGGTAGGAAAGTTTTCAGACACAAAATAAGTTAACAGTTAAAAGTTTTTTATTATTTCAATCTTATCAATTAATTTTATGTATGTTTTTCACATCATTCATTGCATTGTTATTACTTGACTGAGGCGTCTGCACAAGAACTCCAATTCCCATGTAACCTGTACCTGAGCAAATTGCAAATAATGTTTTGAACTTGTACACTGTCTGGACTTTTTGTATCGCCCTGTTAATGTGAAACCTTTGTGCCCCAACAGGTGCCACTGGGGACTCCTACTCCAGCACTGCCTCAAGCTACCATGTACGAGTTTCCACAGGGGCAACAACTGACCCCAGTGTTGCCACAGCAATTTGGGAGAGCTTGGAGGGGGAATACATGCCCGCTCCCAAAAAAAGAAGATTGGCAGGAGACCGCCCATGACTTTGAGCAGAGATGAAATTTCCCCAACTGTGTCGGTGTAAAACATGTCGTCATCCAGGCTCCTGCATCATCTGGGTAAAAGTTCAATCATCTTTTCTTTAAAGACAAACTATAACCAAAAAACCACTAATGCTTAATTTCATCCTGTTGCATAAGAGGACAGTGTTTTATCTACTGCGCTGACGCACATTAGTACACTTGGAATGTACTACTGTACACTTCAAATTTACTACTTGACACACAGGCTGACTCAGCAGCGCATCTGCGTTTCCTCCTTGATGCGTCTCATGCACATATTTCTGTTCACGACTGCTACGTGGCAGCTCCAACACAACTGCTGCAAGCCCTGGAGATTGCCTTTTATAATTATCAATAAATATGATGACGTGACTTTACCTTAGAAAACAGTAAGAGAGGGACAGGGAGAAAGGAAAAGAGGCGCCTGAACAATCCTCTCCCTCTCCTGTTGTCTGTGTTCTCCTCGTCAGTGAAATATTTAAAACGCAGTGTAACACTCGTATGGGGTTGATGCGACTGTCTACAGGTCATTTTCACCATTTTTTAACACCTGAGGATTCTTCCTCGATGGTTTCTGAGGTAAAATAATGGTTAATAATAGTAGTAACAGTTTTCAGGTGTACTTTTTTCCGAGTACTGTGCATGTGTCGGGGTAAAACAGGCGAGAAGTTTTGCTCATAAAATTAGTTGTGGCCCATCCGCATTTGCTTTTGCTCAGGCCCAGCGGCAATGTTATTTCTGGCTACGCCACTGGACTGTAACTGTAGTGTAAGTACTTTTATTCCATTAATGGCCATGCAAATAAATTTAAGACATAAAACAGCCAAATAACACTGTTAAATGATGCATTGTTCAACCTTACATTGACAGCAGCAGCGTTGCATTCATTACTTTAAACATGGAGTCGAAAATGAAACATTTAACATTATAAAATCAATTATTACTAACAGAAACAGGTTGCACATGTTGATAATGATAATATATTAAACTCCATTGCCTCTATTGTCATCTTTACAAAGGGCTCCAGGTTGCTTCCGCTCCAAGTGCTTGTGCACATCAGTTGCACTGCTGTCATGAGCAATTTTCACATTGCACAGCATATAGAGGACCATGATTGTAGGTCTCTTCTTATACCATTCCCACACTTTGGATGATTGTGGCTGAGATTTCTTCTCAGTTTGTTCTCCTGGTGAATCCTTGCCTTGGATGAGCGCGGCTATCTTTACTTTCTTGTGTGCTGCTTGCGACACTCTGATGCACATTCTTTCAAATCGATGAATTTCCGTGAACGACTGCGTCAATTACGTCAACACGATGACCTTGTTTCAGCTTTACAACTACGATGGACGTTTCTCCATCGTCCTGCTGGCTGTGATTGACATCAGGTATCGGTTCCAGGTGGTAGATGCAGGTGCTCATGGAAGGAACAGAGATGAAGACACACTCACCGTGTCCCCTTTTGGAGAAGCTCTCCAGGCAGGCAGGCTGATCTCTCTGACGATCTTCCTCTCAAAACATCTTGGCTTGTGCTTGGGGGGGATGAGGCCTTTTCTTTGTGCAAAAACTTTCTGCATCCTTTCACAGAACATCAGCTGTCAAGACTGCAGCGTGTCATGAGCCAGGCATATGGCTGAAAATGCATTTGGTATCCTGGCAGCACAGTGGAGGACGTATCATAGTCTCATTGGAGTGTGCACAGAGAACATGGATAAGCTGGTTAGGCCAACAGTCATCCTCCATAACTTCCTTCGATGGTCTAATATGCTGCACCAGCCCCATTCCCTCACTTAGAGCCTGATAGGCCCACACCTGCCATCCAAAACATCTCCAGGAAGGGAAGCATTAATGCGGCTGTGACAGCCCTCTCTGTCAGAGAGAAGTATGCATCATTCTTATCCCCTCCTGCTGGTGAGGGATAGCAGCATAACCTGCT
>JAPZDX010000002.1:2946585-2959908 GCA_029783625.1 Naso annulatus | reverse complement strand
AGTGTTTGATTTTGGAAAAAGGTGAAGATCGTAAATCGAGCCTTGCCAAATAATGAGCATCACTTTTAAAAGAGCCCCAGAGTTTCAGTGGTGGACAGTCGTACAGTTGTCAGACTCGGGGCAGAGCTGGCAGGTGCTACGCTCTGATTGGCCTGTTTGCATTCGAGCTTAGCGAAAGGTCAGTTATATTACTGTGTCACAGTAGCAGTCAGGCTGTGTGTAAAGTTGGGTCAAAGAAAGCAAACACTTTAAGCACAGTTGAGGTAAACCCTGTTTATCAGCTGCAGCTCCAGCTGGGACTCTTCTCCGAGCGTGATGTCAGAAACCCAGAGCCTCTCTATAATTCATCTACACCCTTTCTACACATGCATGAACGCAGACACACTTACACACCCATGCATGCTTGCAGGTATACACTCACAACGGTCAACACACAAAACACACACACACGTGCATATAAAGGGCCAGGCTTTGGACAAAACAGCGTACAGGGTTTGTGTTTACATATTTCATGAATGTGACAAGTAGGTCTGAGTTACCAGAGAAATGCAGGTGCATTATGGGACCCTGGAGTGCCATGTTTTACTGGTTACAGGCATATGAGAGCTTAAGGAAGATGTACACAGCCACAGACACACACATTAACACCAATAGTTGCCATTTGTTTTTGGTTTCAATCGCTGTCTTACTCACATACGCACACACAAAGACAGATGTAATTTCCTACTGTATGTCCACACATACACACAAATGGTAAATGGACTGTATTTATACAGCACTTTTCTAGTCTTTCAACTACTACTAAGTGTATTTATGACACAAATCAGCCTCCACCTGTTCACACACACATTCACACACTAATGACAAGGTGGCTTCTCTACAAAGAGTCAACCTGCTCATCAGGAACACAAACACACACATTCATACACCAATGGCGCAGCCATCAGGAGCAATTTGGGGTTCAGTATCTTGCCCAAGGCCAGAGGAGCAGAGGATCGAACCACCGACCCTCTGATTGGTATAGGACCCGCTCTACCTACTGAGCCACAGCCACCACAAAGCTACAGATTGTGTTCTTGAGGATGTTGAAAAGGCTCATGGGATCTAACCTCGTCAAAAGAAAAAGCTTTCGAGGTCTGGCACTTAACGAGGCTATTATCCTCACATGCATGAACCCCCCACTCTCACACCAGTTACACACACACACACACTTGCACCCCCTCCTAGCCATGTGCTTAATGGCAGCAGGGCAAGAGAGGGGACTTTTAATGGTGTGACACCTTTTATGGACAGGACAGTGTCAGACAAAAACCGATGGAGGTGATGGGAATACCATCACCATTATCTTGGACCTCTGAGACTCATGCACAAGGCACCAGAGGTTAAAACACACCCTTATCCCACTGTCAGCCTTGATAAGAGTTGTCAGAATTTGTTGATGATGTTGGCAGCGGAACACTCTGTCCTCCTTTCCTCACCGTACCCATGCTGATTTCACCCTCATCTTACCTTCAACTCTGCCTCAGTTTTACATAACTCTCTAAACAAATGATAGAAATGTGCCTCTTGAATAAGTGAATGCATTTATGGCACTGGTAAAACACACAAGCCACATGAAAAAATGTCTCCCCAGACGCAAATGAATCAAACCAGAGGCATTCATTGAAGTCTGAGCCATTACACCTTAATAATGTAGTATTTTAGCCCCCCGCACACGCGCACACAAACTTTCTTTCCTGTCTTGCAAAATTCCTTGGCTCATTCTGGCGACCTAGTTTACAGCCCTCGCCTCTGAGCCACAGAGAGTTGGTTCCTTTTGAAGATGCATTGAGCAGCACAGCATGACAAGCCCATTATAGAGCCGGAGGAGGAGAAATCGCTCAATTACCAACTGGCACCTCTTGAGGGAAAAGCAACGTGCACTATTCACTTAACCATATCAGTTCTTATGACTCAATAATAAATATTACCAAGTGTTTCACACAATAATCCTTTACACCTCAGTATACCTTCAGAGTTGTTCTGATATATTTTGCTCGAGCCACTCTGTTTCTGTCTCAGCTGGATGCTCTTTGTGCCAGAGAGAGGCAGCATAGCTGGAGTCACTGCTGCTTCTTGCAGTGAGCTGTTGTGCTCATAAACACACCTACGTATTGTCTTAAAATATTTTCTGGCAGGCAAAAAATTGCACAAATTGGAATGTGTTAAGAGTATCGGATAATGAGTGCAGGAGACAGAGAGAACACCACACACTATTGTTGAGAAAAAAAAAGTAAAGCCAGAAATATGCATTTAGTGCCATCACATGTAGACCTGGTTACAGCAGGAAGTGACAGAGCAAAATACAGTACATCCGTACATTTAAACATAAAATATGTGTGTGAGAGTATTTTGTTTAAAGACGAGCTGAACTGCCTGTTTCCAGAGCATCAACTGCTGTTGTTTTGACTTTCACATTTTGACTTCAGCTCGACTTTAAGTGACTACTTGCAGGTCTAATTGGTGAGCTACTGTACCTGGAGAGCTGACTATTAAGACATTAGCATTAACCAGTCACTATAGCTCTTTGCCCTCTGGTATTAATTTCTCAGGTTAGTTAATTATTCAATTTAAAGCAACTATGAGGAACTTGTAGTTTTTGTTGATTCTGGCGGCCCTTTTGGACAAAAGCGGTAGTGACACAAGCGCCCACTGTCGCTGGATGGCATCTACAAGATGGATGGCAATGAGGTAATGTGTTTATATGTGACTGAGAAATAAGTTATAAACCAGTTGTATGGCAGTAATGTCCCCTGAGACCTGTTACCTCTTTTTTCTGTAGGCTAACGTTACACAGCCATTTGTATTAACGTTACATGTCAAGTTGCAAAACTAACAGCCGTAGGCAGAGAATATAATTACGTTATTGTGATTGCACAGAACAACGAAATTTAAATTAAAAAAGTATCGTCCGAGTTTGCGGGGATTGGACCCGATCACGGGCATTGATAGTAACTACATAAAAACAGCAGTCTTTTCACTGAGGGTCTCGTTTGCTGTCAAAGGATATTGGACAAGGATAAGGATTTATAATCATCAGAGGAATCTTGAGACTGTTTCATAAATAATCAAAAGTTCCTTGTAGTCACTTTATTAAAGAGTTACTTATATATAAGTCCTCTAAACTAACTAACATAATATTTAAGTACACTCTTGCACTTCAACTGGACAAACTGAGCCAGTGGAGACACGGAAATGAAAAGTATAAAAAATAAAGTGCATAAGTGTTCTTTTGTCACTGAAATTTAGGGTTGGGTTTTGGCAAGGATTTCCAGATACTAGGGTCTGACCGATATATCGGTTGACCGATATTATCAGCTGTTACAGATACATCAGTATCGGCATATGGTTCACCAGTATGTGCTAATGTTAGAATAGCTTTAAGCCTGGAAAAAATACTTGGACTAATGATTTTAAAGGGTGTAAATACGTAGTTTGCAGCTCCTTATTTAATAACCAAGTGTTTACTGTCCAGAGCACGTTTGGAATAAAGTCTGTTAAAAAATAAGATATCCTACCTCCAGTACATGGCCTCGTCACAAGTACTTGATAAGCACATTCAGCGGGTATTACATATGTGCAATATCAGCCAATATATATCAGATATTGGAATTTTCTTACGCCCAATTATTGGTATTAGCATTAGTCCCAAAAATCAGTCAGACCCTACAAAATATGATCATAATATCATAATACAGGGGTGACGATACAATACAGATATCACGAAAATAATATATTGCTGTATCGA
The DNA here is from genome assembly GCA_029783625.1 of Naso annulatus. Taxonomy (NCBI): domain Eukaryota; kingdom Metazoa; phylum Chordata; class Actinopteri; order Acanthuriformes; family Acanthuridae; genus Naso; species Naso annulatus. The sequence continues at coordinate 2,956,121 of JAPZDX010000002.1, read as the reverse complement.
TTTTTTAGCACAGCCCTAATAAGTACTCTTAGAAACACTGAAACAGTATATGGACTGTCGCAAAGAGCCACGTCTGCAGGGCTTGTTATCCAGCATCAGGAACAAGACCTTTGACCTAATAAAGTTAGAATGGTTAAGCAAAACAGCACAAGTGTGGGTGCAAATACACTAGAGCGCACACACCCACACAAGTGCATGAAGGATTTCACTGAGGCACTTGGGTAGACATGTGGTAGGCTACAGTAGTTGCAATGAAGTTGCACTGATGAACACACAGGCGCAGACACAGATGAAGCCAAGCACAGGCACACATGCACACACACACATACGCATGCGATGGACACAAACACTCCCACAACCCCACACATGCACAAATCCCTTGTAGAACAATAGTGAATATTAATCCAGGCTCACAGGCGGACTCTTCCTCAGTAAGATGAGTAGTGAAGTGGGTCAACATGACGAGAAACAACACCCGACAGTAACCTACATATCAGGAGGTTTCCCGCTGGATCACCAGGTTATTTCACATTAAAACTGCTCCACTTATTGCACTATCTTTCACTGCACTATTATAATTTAGTAGCTGTCTTCTGGCTGTGTTACGCTGTGCAGCCTGCCGTGGAAGATGAAGGGAGGCTGTGTGTTAAAATAGAATAAAATCACTGTGACAAACTACCACGACAGCCTTCTACATTATCTAACGATCCTGAAAAACAGTCATTTGATGGAGCAGATTCCTGAAGAAAACTGAAAGCACACCAGTCTGTGTTGCTGCATATCTCATCACACACAGATTTAATGTGACACATTTGCACAGTCTGTATGTGATAGGATGCTGCATCTCAAACTGTGTTTGATTCACCAGAACATCTTTCATTAGGAGATGTCACTGTTGCTGCATCAGAAGCGCTGCCGTCATCAGAGTGTTTTTCAGCATCTGCACCATCTGAGAAGTGTCTCTTTGCTGTAGTATGGTGTACATAGCATGATGCATTATGCATTGAAAATTGACGCACTAGCCTTCAAGATGACATGACATAAACATGAAATAGAGAAGACTTATTTGTTAGTGTTTGTCTCTGTGACATATACTGCAAGCTTAACTGAAACAAAAGAGACAGAGGAACGTGCAGCCTCATTGTGCAGCCGAGTGTTAGCTCTGCAGCCGTATGGAGGGAGTTTTACGGACATTAGCTAGAGCCTAAAGTGGGCTACATCGTGCAATCGTAAGCAGGGTTTTTAATTCCCTAAAAAGCTCCTCAGCTCAGTGAGAAGGGAGACAGTACAGAAGATGATGAAAGCAGAACTAAAAGGAAGAAACAAAGGGCTGTCATTGTTTATGGCAGTGCTGCTGTTGTGTCTATTATTTACATGGTGTGAACACCCTGAGTGTGTTTCCGTCTCTGTGAGCATCTATTTCAGCTCCTCCAGGCTCCTCCTGTCTTTGTTCCAGGCTGTGTGAAGATGGAGGAAGAGGTTCTGCCTTAATTCAATACAAAATCTGGTGAATTTGTTAAATCCGCTTCAAATCCACATCTCAGCTGGGAATCACATTGAATCTAACTTGAATTGTAAAAGCACTGGGGTTATCTCTGTCCTCTGTGAAATGGTCTACTGACACGGCAATGCTTCAGGTCAGATATGATCATGTGAAAATGCCCAGGGGTTAACAGTCCCTCCTGACTTTTTTCTAACCATAAAACAAAGCTTTGCTATGTTTAGCAATTAGCATGGCTGCCACGTCGTAGCTTGCTTTGGTGGTATTTTCATCTGACTCACGGGTCCACGTGAAAAACCGCTGTTGTGAGACCAAGACAGCTTCAAGTTGTTCACTTTTTCAGCACAGTCACTCCCTGATAGCTTGTCATATATTAGCATGTTTTGTCTGGTAATGTCTCTTTAGATTGTCTGTGAATGTTCTCATTTGTCCAGGTCATAGTTATCCAGGCAATTAAATCGAAGGCACCTGGACTTAGTAACATGTCTGTGAAGACGTTTCGCCTCTCATCCAAAGGGGCTTCATCAGTTCATGATTAGACCAGCCTAGTCTAGTCAGTCTTTCTTTACATTAGTATCGAGAAAACCAGCCACTTTACTGTGTTTTATAACACTTCATCTTTTTCATTCATCATTATGATGTGATATTTGGGGGAGCTACACTGACAAGTTTTGATTATTGGGGGGGTTATTACCCCCCTATCCTCCATGTAATTTACGCCTGTACTTTAGGAACAGATGAAACCATCAATTTTTTTCCAAAGTTTCACTGTGCTGTTCTGTTTACAAGAGAAGGGCTTATATTTGGTCCATACACACACAGATACTGTGTATGAAAATGAACATTTTTGTTGTTTTGCTTTTCACTGCTGCATCACGCTGTCTGAGGGGATGCATCTAATACTTGGCTGGTTGCAGTCTCTCTGAGATGCTTTCCCACAGCTTCACTTCAGTCCAGATGACAGCTGCTCATGACCGTTTTGTATTTCTGAGTACCAGCTGTGTCCAACGGTCCCCTCCAAAGACAACTGGCGCACACACACACACACACAAATGTTCTCTATGCACATGAGGCCCCGTGACCAATTGTCATAATGACTCAGTGGCACAGGAGGAGGCGACTGAGGCACACGTGGAGAACATCGCTATACAGATTTCTCAAAAACAACTCTGCTAAAGACCACAGGCCAGTTGTACCTGATCAGCCCCAAATTTTAATTTCAATTTAAAATGTCTGTTGACTTCACACAAAAATAAGAAAAAAAAAGAAGAAGGTTTAAAATGCCTTTTTCCCCTGCAAGTTATACCTAAGCTACTCATACAAGCTCTGTCCAGAGTACCAGCATGATTGGTTGGACACATTTCCTGGTTCAGCTGTTAAAAGCAGATGATTGGCTTTAGGGAGGAGGGGCAGGGTCTGTGTAATTCCAGCATTACGGACTTTTCTGTTCAAAATGCTTTAAGTTGCTTGTCCAGTCTCGTAATGTCCCTGCTGAGGTGAGGTGATATCAAAAACTATTCTCACTGGACGTCAGCACCGAATATGGCGCCAATCAAGCATCAATGCCACCAGCTGAAATTTTAAAAAATGAGCCCACTAGTGAACATTAATTTATTACAGTAATTTTATTACAATTTGACCAAACAAGTATACGAGTAAAAGATAACAAAGAAGATTAACGTACTACCCCACCACCCCCCGCACAAAGAGCACACAAAAATAATTCATTCACAGTAACTATTAACTATCATATAAAGCACATGCAAGTGACACAAGAAACCCTGAGGACTTATGGAGTGTCTCCCTTAGTCATAGTGCGTGATTACAGTTTAATATGTTGTAAATGAAAGAAAAAAATAAAATAGAACTAAAACAAACATTAAAAAAACACTGCTATTAAAAGAAGAAAATAACTTTATATAAGAAAAAATAGGGAAAGAGGCGAGAACCTATATTCTTGAAATAGTCAAAGAGGGAAGAAAAGACACTTTGTAATTTTGTGCAAGTTCACATGTCACAGGAGGGAGGTAGTGGTAGCACTGGCGCCTCGTAGCTAGAAGGTCCCTGGTTCAATTTCCACCTGTGACACTCACAACGTTTACATGGGCACCAATATTCTGATATTGACCCAATTAAGACAATACTCTGAATAAGACACTGCCATGTAAACAGCACTTTGTGATTGCCTTACTCCGAATAAGTACACATATGTACACCTTAATCACACTATGCCATCCTATTGGAGTTTTCACAGTGTTTAGCGACAGCTACACATAGTTTACAACAGTCAAACTGCTTGACGATGCATGCTCTAGCTTCTGGCAGCAAGTTTACAGCTAGCTTGAGAAGAAAAGACGACTGACAGCACCATAAAAAGTCCCAGCATTTCTGGGTTGAGGCAGAAACTAACGCCATGTTAGATATTTTGAGAGAAACAGATATCATGAAGTTTTTGGAAAATTAGAAAACAAAAACTCAAAAGGTAAAACGGAAGCAACATCTTCAACTGTTGTGTTGTTGTTGTTTGACTTCCTGTTTCAGGTCAAATCCCGCAAGAAAACTTTGCGTTTGACGTGGGGTGGGAGTGTGTCCTGTGAGGCATTAATCAGACTACGTTCTGCAACATGTAAACAGGAATATGAATGGAATATTCTATAAGCAACTCATGTAAACACCTTAATGGAAATATTGTCTCATTTAGAATAAGGTCAATAGCCAGATTATTGCAGCCCATGTTAACATAGTCAGTGTGTTTCCCATCTGTGACGCTGTGTGGCAGCGTCTTCTCCATGTCGTCCAAACCTGGTTCCCAATGGCTGCTCGTCAGTGGGAGTTTGCATGTTCTCAATCGAGCTCCCTGGGGTTTCGCCCACCCAAGTGATTACATCCCAAAAACATTCAGAAGATCATCACCCGATCAACAAAGACATCAAGGAAGATGGTCCCCGTGCGTGTGTTACCCAGGGAAGGAAGAACCGAGATGGGTTGGGTTAAATGGCGAGTAATTTCACATTGTCCAATGTACTGTACTTCTGACAAAAATAAAGACGGGGTTATCCGTCCACACATTACATTAAAAGAATTAGCAGCCACAAGCAAAAGCAGATTGTTAGGGCTGAAGTTATCTCATTTGAGATGGGGCTTTTAATCAGACAAACAGTGACTTTGCTCTCTTGGATCACTGCATGCATTCATAAATGTCTCAGCGCAGAGACGCGTTTTTTTTTCCATGCTGCCAATAAAGAATATATAAGGGCAAAATCTCCGGCTATCTTATCAAACCAAACACATATTTATCTATTTTTAAAAAACTGCATGTATATACACAAAAAAATGGGTCAGAGGTGATCAGATACACACAGTGAAGAAAATATGGAAAAGTGTGAATGAAATGAGGCTGATGTAACTGACAGAAGAGGACAGAACAATACAAACATTCATTGCAGTGCCTCGCTAAGACTAAAAACAGATGATGAGGTTACAGAGTTGCACCTTTGACTGTTGACTTCATTTTCATAATTTATGATTTTATTGAAAAACTTTATTTGAATTATTGAACATCTTCTTGGTCGTGTTTTGTCTCAGCACTCGAATATCTCCACTAAAACTATCTACACTAAAACTAATAATAGCTTTTTAAAGCTCCCTTTGATAATATTGATAATAGTATTTCCTTTATTGATCCTCTTAGAGAAATTTATCCTCTGCATTTAACCCATCCTAATCGTAGTTAACCTTAACTACACATACCAGGAGCAGTGGGCCGCCGCAGCACAGCGCCCAGGGACCAACTTCAGATCTTATGCCAGTGTCTTGGTCAGGAGCACTGACAGGAGAGGTGACCACAGGTGGATTCCAACCCGCGGCCGAGGGCACGACATCTGTATGTGGGGCACCTGCTCTACCAACTGAGCCACCGGTCGCCCCTTTGCCACAGTAACACTTTGCATCTCTGCTTCTGTCTGCACAAAGTCGATGCTTTAATATGTTTGTATGTGCATAATTGGTTCTTACACTGTTATAAATGATTTACATTGATGCACAGCCTGCCTCAACCCTAAAGGCTATGCCTGTCCCATGCCATGTGATGTCACATCCTCTCTGTCTCACAAGCAGTCAGCGCTTGTAGTGACTTGTTATTTGATGTGAGTGTGTTTAACCTGCTATAGGTTGTTTTGAGTATACTAACCAGTTAAATTGTTACATATCATGTAACAGTGATCACCAGGTTTTCAAGTCAAGTGGAATCTATTAGAAGGACTTATTACATGGCTTTGTTGAATACTTGACTTTGACTGGTCAATCACAACATTCTGAGGTCTGTTATTTCAGCATAACAGAGTGGCTAAACTAGGCTAAACTTTTCTTGTTGCAGCTTCTCTGCTTTTTTCTTTTCTCAGTTACAAGTAATTGTTCAGTAGTCATTACCCAAGCTGTCTCTGCCATCCTCCAGATGATGTGGAATACAGACACCGGCGATGGTAATGTGCTTTGAGTGCGGGCTAGCGAATGGGAAAAGTAGAGAACGCAGCGTGAAACAGATGCATTTGATTGGTTCTTTTTAAGTGGCCCACACGGCAATGACTGGTCAGAGTTTTTACAGGATTACAGCAGCTGCAGATGTCAGACTTTTTCAATCCTTTTTCAGAGCTCATAAGTTATTAATTGCTGTGTAAAGACCCTTTCAACCAATATAACTACTAGTGAATACTGGATAAAATTACGAAACCTGCCTTTATTGCCAGGTGATTCTTATCTAGAGACTTTTGGGGTTTTTTTGCAATATAATGACTTAGGGCATTTTCACACCAGAGCTGTTTAGTCCGGTTAAAATAGACTCTGGTGAGGATTCCTCATTTGTACGGTTTGTTTGGTCTGGTGTGAATACAGCGATCAAACTTGGACACGAATCAAAACAACTGGACCAAGACCTCCTAGAGGAGGTGGTGTCGGTCTGCTTACAGCCGAACTCTGGTGCAGTTTGTTTGTGGTATGAACGTGATTCGACCTCGATCCAACCCAAGTGCAGCGAGTATTGTGCATTCTTGGACTAAACCAGCTCCTGTAGCCTGCAGCACTGTGCATAAAGACTGACAAACAGGAAGAGAAAACGCTTTGCAAAGCTAAGGAAATGCATTCAAACTGAGAAGTAAACAGAGATAAGTGCTGCTGCTCAAACACAGCAAGCACACGGTCGCTCAGCTCTCACTCTGCTGCACACTCTCACTATGGGCGGTACTAGGGAGGTATGAACAATGTGACTCTGCCCGCAAAACCCATGTGATTTGTGGCCAATGAACGGGCGACAGCTCTCACATGGCTTTTTGTTGATAGATTTTGGTTTGCTTGACATTTTGCATGTGTAAAATAAAACCAAGCAAGCGGAAAACGCACAGAGTCTGCCAACTAACCAACTGATTCGGACCAGAGCACAGGTGTGAAAATGCCCTTAGATTGCACCGACTGGCTGCTAGCATTGTTTCAGTATTGATAGCTTAATGTTGCAGTAGGTAACTTCGGGGTAAAGATCAATAACTTTTTGTCCTCTGTTTGAAATAAATGTCATAATACCCATAGACAGCTGTTAGCAAGTGACATGGTCTGAGAGTCTCGCAAGATCTCTGTACTCCCATCATGCCTCTGTATTTAGGATTGATAAAACTGCTAATGCTCCCACTCTAGTTGCCCAATCAGTGACACTCTCTGTACTCTCTGTCCTGATTGGCCGGTCTACGCTGCACTTCTTAGTGACAGGCGACCTTGATACGAGCTGATTAGCTGTTTGTGCCTTATTCTCTGACTCACCTCTGCCAGCGATAGAGTGTCTGCAAGCCACACCGTCAGTCGGCTCGAGCTCTAGCTGAGACAGACCAGTTTTCTCCGCCGCAACTTTCCCTGCAACTGTTTGGTCTCAGTTCAAACTGGACTCCAAAGAGAGAACAACAACAAACGACATAAACCACTAGCCAAAGCAAACAGCTGCAGCAAAGTTTCATGCTACAGCTAATGTTAGCTCGCTTGCTTGTTTGCAAAAGTTATTTACTGCAAGTTTCACAGCTTCTGTCGGTGTGGACATTTCTTACTTAAAAAGACTTTTACAGAGCTGTGATCACTAACGGGAAACCAAAGTCTGACCTGAAGGGACTTACACAGTGGAAGGGACAAACAAATTACACAAACTGGTACCAAAAGAAGGGCAGGCTAAATGTGGCTGCTGCTAGTAAGTGTTTTGGCCTCCCATGACCAAACTTACTCTTCTCCTTGAGGAGCGTCAGTGTGTTGGTGAGTGATGTGTAGTGAAATTCTTGTATCTTCTGTATATAAAACATGCATCAGGAATCATTTATTAAAATGTCCCCGTCCATTTGCTCCACATTTGACTGAACTTGGAATAGGTGCCAGGAATATCACAGATTTTCAGCCTAACTGATGTAAGGCTGTATTTTGTCTCTTCATGTGAAATAAACTATGGCTTCAGCATTTATTAAATGTAGACATATGCCACACTGACAGATGACTGGCCAGCAAGATTTCCCTGCACATTAGGCAGATCATGACGAAGTTTTTGTTCCTGGTAGAAGCTGTCACACAAAAGAAAGAGGAATCATCATATGATGGTATTTTAGCTCTGACTAAGCTTCATCCAAAACAAAAGGCTGCCTGTGGAAACCTGCCAAATTAACAGAGAAGTGGAAATGCTGGAAGTGGACAGATCAGCCAGCACTGTGGTGCTTTCATATTAAGAGAAGTGAAGAGCTGGTTAATGAGTAATGAATTTACAGCTCATGTTCATTTGTAAAGATCCCATACCACTGTCAACCCCCTCAGCTCTACTGATGTCTCCCATGGGTGGCCTCGAGCTGTCTGCCTAGTTAGAAACCCTAACAAGAAAAAAAAAATCATTATTTATTTATTCATAATGAACATATCATTTTTGTCATTTAACATCTACCATTGTGTTGCATTTTTTTTAGAAATTTGGATGTTTTTTGACCACTATTATTATACATCTGCAAATCGAGCTAGCTGTAGCATTAGAAGCAACTCTGCTGCACCCTTTCCCTCCCTGTTTTCACTCCAGCTCGCATTTTATTCCGTTTATTGTCGCTCTCTCTTTTAAGTCAAGTTTACACCAAAGATCCATGGCAAGACGAAACGGCTGCAGGGAGGGTTGCTGCAGAGTAAACTGGCTGTCTCAGCTCAACTTATGCCGGCTGACGGTGTCGCCTGTGGACACTATTGTCGACAGAGGCAAAGTCCAGCCAAGCCTGGATACAAATTCACAGAGAGGTGCAAAAGTGTAGTGTTCTTTCAGACCACCTGAATTACAATATGCTGAAAGGTTATTATGGAAATTTTGCCCAATGACACCAAAGATAAACTTCCTACCCCAGCTTTCCAGCCATACTACATAACTGTTTCGCCTTAGAGGGGAGTGATTATACTCATTTCTGGTCTTTCATTTTGATTTTGGACTCCTTTAGAGCAGCTAAACACAACTCACTGAACAGTAAAGTCTGTGGATCTTCAGAAAACTGAGACTTGTGCCCTCTTTCTTTCCTATATTTTCTGCATTCTCTCAAAAAGGTCTGTGTCGGTTAATTAGGCCTCCCCCTTTCCCTCATGCGCGCCTCCGCACTTGGCTGTACTCACAACCCCGTTACTGACACAAAATAAACACAGCTAGGACACTGATAAAACGTTACTTACAGTTTATGCTTCTGCACGGTTCAACATGACAAAGCAACATGAGATCCTTTATCAGTTTAGCTGTTAATCCAGCTCATGTGCTCATTGAGGAAGTCACTAAATCAGAACAAAATAAATCCACAAGAAACAGGAACGCTATTTACTTCTGTCTGGTACTTTCCTCTCTTGGAAAGTTTGACAAAGTTAACTGTCCTTCATTCACCCAAATTAAAAAAAAAAAAAAAAACTTTAGTGGAGCCTTCTTGGACAATGTGCTGACAGTAATCCCTGAAGCAGAGAGCAGAGCACAATGGTGTCTGAGCAGAGCGGGGGAGGGGGCAGGCAC
>JAPZDX010000002.1:2911455-2922874 GCA_029783625.1 Naso annulatus | reverse complement strand
CACACACACACACACACACACACACACACACACACACACACACTCACACACACACACACACACACACACACACACACTCACACACACTGTTGGTTGCGCTCACATGTACAAACAAACTCACACACAGGGCTCATTCTCTGACTGTTGACCCTGTTTATACTCCAGTGAGGACAGAGGTGCTGGAGTCCACAGAGCTGTTTCAAAAAAAGTGACTTTCTGTTTGTTTTAGCTCACACCCTGATGTGTGATATGCCCTCAACATTTTCTTTCTCTCAAACACAAAAAGGCTTCAAATCGAAGTAAAATCACACGTCTAAGACACAAAAGAGGTACAGGCGAACTTGTGAACCTTTGGAGGATCTCTGACCCTCGTGAACCGAACCACCTCTGGCACCATGAAGCTCTGAACACTTTCTTTTTCTGCTTGAAATGAAACGTCAACATCAGACCCGCTGCCAGCCTGCAGCACAGCTTCTCACCCTGTTACAGCTGAGGGGGCTGAGAGAATGAAAATAGTCCTGGAGCAGAGCTGCCAAATGTTATAATCAAGACCAGTATTTTTAGATTTGGCATTCCATCTCAAGGACAAGGAAGCATGGCAGGGACGCGGACAGAGACAATAGCTGTCTCTGTTATAACGCGGTATGTCTCTTACTGTGTAAGGTTTCCAAAGTAATCACAGTAAGGATTTGTTGATCCTCTTGCTAACTTCCTATGTTTAACATGTAATTAGAACGAATGGTACTATGCATTTACATAAATAAGTCAGATGACAAAAAGCTTTACTCATTTAAAATACATTTAAAATCACTATGAAGCGTAAAGTCTTCTGTCCATACCTGCCACAGGAACAAGCCCACCCAACCCTCCTTTATGTTCACTGACACAACCCCATGTGTACACACCGCAGGCACCCTGATCTGCTCAAACAACACACAAGACAGTTTACTCACTTGATGTATACGAGTTGGGCAGGCTCTCTGGAAAACAGGAAAACCAGAAAACTGAAACGTCAAAGCTGGAGTGCAGCAGGTTGGAGCTCCGAGTCTACACGGCTGCGTTCAGCTGCCACGAGCACCCATGTGCCGGTATGCGTGTGATGTGTCCCTGTGTGTGTGTGTGAGCCAAATGAACACCAACCTGAGTTCTTAGGCTCATATGCTTCCCTCCTTCTCCTCCCACCACTGAGGAAGACTCCGCCTCCTCTGTCAGGAAGAGAGTTGGGAGAGCAGGAAGTAAGAGCTTTTCCCCACAGTCACATGATCGTCCCAACACTTTCTCTTAATCCTGCCTGTCTGCCTATGACAGTGGCACCCGTAACACAGAAAACGGAAACACTGATGAATTATTTTTAACCCTAAAGCAGCACCAGTCATTTAACTTGTTTCAACTTTTATGAGTGTTTGTAGCTTTTTTTGGTCTTTTTGATAGTAAATATGCATATCTTTGTGTTTACAGACAGCTGATCGAACTCTGATCACAATCTCATTCAGTTAAAAAAGATTCAATGAGATGGAGAAACGAGGTGCCAGTGCGGAGGGGGCCTCAGAAAAATAAAGTAAAATGTGCACCTCAAGGCTGTTTGAATCTATGACCAAGTCAGGTTGCAGTTTTACATTCGTGTCTGTCCAGACTGATATGTTGACAATCTTTTTTTAATTGAGCGTATCTTTGGTGAAAAGGAACTTATCACTTTATTGACATGTGAAAAACACTGTGTCCTCTCTTAGGTTACATCCACATTGCTGCATCTTAAAGTTAAGACAGAGTCTTGAAATTAAAGACGCTCCTCGTCCATATGTGCAGTGCAAGCTCCAGCCAAACTACACGCATGTCACATGACCTCTCAACGTCACACAGCACCTGTTCATTCACAGAATGTTTCCCCTCTCTGTTGTCTAGTCTGTTGAAATGAAACGGATGTTTCACTTCGATGCGTGTGTTCAGTCAACATCTCCCAGGCACTGTGGCGTGACTCACCGATGTTAAACTCCGTCACTTCAGGCTCTGTGTGTTTTGATGTAACGTTAATCTGCTCCAGGAAGGTGATGACAGCCTTACAAACTTGTCCAATGATAACAGAAACCATTTGTTGGGATAATCCAAACATATTGGTATTTTTCCAGAGTCCTCCCTCGTCACTTAAGTAACATTAATACAATGTGCAGGTCACCTTTGTGAAAACATCCACAAGCGCCCGCATTGTCGTCGCAGTTTTTCGTTCAGGTCGATCAGAGCCAATCTGGACCAGCATGAGAAAGTTTTCTCGCTATTCCTCTGGAACCACAACTCTGCTGATCAAGTTTTACCAACAAATGTAGGGCTGATGGCGCCGCTGAACACGGGAACTGTCACAGTTCACTGAATAATATCTTTGCTCCTGAGCCTGTAAGCAGCAGTAATGTGCTGAAAGGCAGAATTTAGCTGCAAAACAGCTGCTAGCAGAGACAACAAGGTCAGCAATAATTTGTTATCCATGTTGGCTCACAGATACATGCATGACACCTACAGGTTTGTTTTCTTCAGTAAAATAGTCACATGACTGTGGCACAACCAGTCACAAAGTGTGTCTGAGCTGGCGTCTCCAAACTTATCCATCTGTGTCTGACCACAATGAGACGCCACATCGGAGTCTTCAAAATAAAACGGGGACTTGATGTCTCTAAACTGCTTCATCTTTGAACTGCTAAGACGGACACAAGGCTCGAACAAAGAAACACTGCTGCGTCTTTGATTTAAGACTCAGCAATGTGGATTTAGCCGTAGTGACAACAATCACCTGAAGCTCAAACTGGCAAAACCAGTGAGCTTGTGGTCAACTAGTGGTGGGAAGCTCAGAGTGACTCACAGTACAGTACACGATTCGTGACACACGATTACAATAAACATCACGATACAGCGATTCTGCAATAATCGATATATTGCAAGACATTTACATAATGTTACATCATGATATCTGTCTAACTGAAGAATACAAAATTTGTGCATTACATAAATTAATAAAAAAATTTAAGTTTTGTCCCATTGATGTTGGAAAAGCTGAAGTGAGTCGAGACTTTAGACTAAAAAGTGGCTGCCACATCTCTGAACTCTCCTCACTGTCACTCATTATCCCGCTGTCAACTTCTTCTTCAGCCAGTTAATTTCTGTTCACCTCATTCATGTCATTAGCGCCACCATGAGGAGTGAGAGTGATGCTGGTGAGTCAAGTTAGCAGGGAAATCTGTTGACAGCACTGTGTTATTTTAATGAAAATATCAATATTTGTCATATATTTTGATGAAATTGTCTTTTTTTGCATTCAAAGCAAAAGTAATATCAGTTCAATCATCATTGCAGTCTGTGCAAGCAAAGTCACACACGCAAAGTATTAAGTTTAAAGAAAAGAGACACTTACAAAAAACATTTAACCAGCATCTGAAAGCCAAGTTGTTCCAGTCAACATTAACCTTTCTCTCTCTAATATATTCTTCTGAAATATAAAACAATGGATCCTACTTAGTGAGAAAGTCAGGGATGGGAAGTGAGATAACAGCCTGCTGCTCACTGGTAATGAGAAAATAAGAAATATCATTATGAGGGAGGAGTGGCCAGGATATCCTGTCATCAGATCCTGCAAAACACCGGCTCAGGAGAAGCTTAAAATACTAAATACCTTCAGTGGTTCCTCTGAATTTGGTTTGCGTCCAACCAATACAAAAAATAAATAAATATCAGTGTATTTGTAGTTTTATTTAACTTCCTGCACACCGAGGCCGAGCTGCCCGCGCTCCTTACAGTCCAAACACACACAGCCGAGCTTATTTAAAGTCGTCGGCAGGGCGGGGTGCACCAGACCAGCCTCCCTGTGGTACACACACACTAAAATACATGTATACAAACCGACACACAGATCCAGGCGCTCACACCCACACACACATGCAGCGGTCAGTCATTCTCTGGAGGCAGCAGCAGGGAGCGGACTTCCACTCACATTCCTCGCTGTGAGACAAACACACAGCCGGAGTCGATGGGATGGGAAGGACAATAAAATTTCGGCAGGGTCAACAAATTTTTAGCACCTTCTCTACCTCAGTTTACACCATCAGTCATACGGTCCTCCCGTCCTTCCGCTCCTCCCTTTAGACGGTCGTTCCGAGGACTGGCATGGCTGATGATCATGTTTATCATCTCTGCTTTTTGTTGCTTTCCAATTCTTCTTCTACCACAAAACATCTCCTGTGTTTACTTCAGAGTGCCAGCGTCACTTAGCCGGGTGGAGGGTAAATTTTTCTCTACTTTAAATATTTTAAAGAAGATATTCTCTTTATCTCTGGTAGGTTATTAAGTTGATTGCTTACTCAAGACTGTGATGTGCTGTGATAAAATCAACACATTACTTCCTGTAGTGACCAAATGCTGTTGATAAGTATGGCAACATGTAATGTTCTTCATAGTTATAGACCTTAACCTTTTTATTCACGTTCATAAAGCATTCTTAAGGCATTGTTCTTACAGAGAAACAGGTCCTCCTCCTGACAGCCTACAAATACTTAATTTTCACATCTTAACACATTTTAAAAACTTGGGAGATCCCAGACATGATCACAGATTTGACAGATTATTTATGTTTTAATTCTAAGAAAAAACACACCAGACGATCAGTGAAGACACATGACCACACACTCGGCAGCAGGGCCGGCGTGTTCATGTAGGCAAACTAGGGACTGCCCAGAGTGGCACTTCCAGCCGGCGACCGTCAACCCATCAGCCAACAGCTGCTGATGCATATGTGCAGGTATGTGCGCAGCAGGTAGTCTTTTTTCTTACTAGTCAAGCGCCTCATCCCCGCGCTCCCCAGCACACAGGGATGAAGTGGATTTCTGCCTGAAAAATATGGATATGAAATGCTACATGTTGCATTTTTCGCAGTTTTTGGACTCCCGTGTAGGTTAAATTTATTCTCAACACTGCTCATCTAGGTGCTCAGGCAACGTGCACACTGAGCCCCGCTCTGCGCGGCGGTCTGCCGGCTTCTCTTTGCCCCGGTCAGTTCTGCTTCTCCCCGACTCTTTTCTAATTACAGCTGAAAAACCACAGACTTCTGCTCCTTTTCATGCCTATTTTTGTCAGCATATGCATATAAAACGTCAGCATGTAGCATAATGCGCGTACTTTCAACAGCCTTTTGTTGATTCTTTGAGCACACATTACACTACTTCCTCTTTTGAGGAAAGATTTGTCCTCTGTGGCAAAATGATGCTCACTGTTTTCAGATTAAACGTGCACAACAGCTTCACCTCTGCACATCCGTTGCTGCCATCGACGAAGCTGCAGAAGAGTTTACTGTAACGTCACAGCGTCTGTTCTGCTCGGAACAGGCTGATTGTTTGAGCCGAGCAGTACTGCAGCTTGCAGCACAGTGTTGAATCAAAGGTTTTTAACCGCTGTGAAAGAATCCAAAAATAGCGCAGTACAGCTCAATGACATGCAGCCACACAAAGCGGAGTGACTCCAGAACAGTGAAGCGTACAGATCAGATGCTATCCCACCTGCGACCACCACCTGGGCTGCAATGGCAGAGTGGCGCTGTCCATGTTTTCACTCATTGACTCCAGAAGGAGAAGAAGAAGCCAAAAAACGTTATTTATGAAGTATTTTTATACAAAACAGGCACAGGCAGTGGATTAATGAGACAAAGGGCTTCGTCAGCCTCTGCTTGTGGCAATTCTCAATACACACGTGCAATTTCACATTGATTGGGCGACCCATGGAGGAGAAAAATGGATGCAGACAGACAGACTTCATTCTATAGAAAAGATGACTTCAGAGTGATGACTCCAGACTGTGGGTGCTCACACAAACCCTTGTGATCAAACAAAATTTTAAAAAAAGCCTGTCGTCAGCCTGTTCGACTTGTGTGCTTCATTTCACACTGAAAGACAAACAAAGAGAAAAATGATGTGGACAGAGTCGTGGTGGAATCAGCACGGCTCATACGGCTTGTGGCGTGAGCTGGCTGGAGAAGGAAATAAAGGTTCATTTGGTTTCAAACGGGCTGGAGCAGGCTGATGCTGCAAGCTAATGAGTGTGCTACATTCAGTTATTGTCGCGTCTCTATCAGCTCAATGTCCATCACTGCTCTTTTCAAGCAAAGTCATGTTTGTGAGAGAGACAGTGAAAGCTATAAAATGTGCAGATACAGAATCAATATGTGACGGACAATGCTGACATTGTGGCATCCTGCCATGAATAAGAGAACGTATGGGAAACTTGTAAATCAATCCATATTTCTTCTCCATACTGTCTATTTTGTTCTCTTTTTACAGATTATCTCATTCCTCACTCCATCGCCTTTCTGTCTTCTTTCCTATCAGTCCTCCTTAAATCTTCTGACAGCGACACGATCTCTGTGCTGGGGGAAACATTTTCAACATAATACCCTGTGAGCATCCCACCTGGCCCTGCGGCAGCAGTAATGCACCTCCATGAGAACACACACCTTCTGTGAGAGACACAGAGGAGGCAGGTGGATTAAGAGCATTAGTGTGAGAGTGTGGTGCCTTCTCATTTGGCCAAATACTCTGATCCATGATGCAAAAGCATGCACACATGCTCACTTACCCAGACAATATGAGTCTATATTGTCACCATACGTGATGTTTACTTAACAAACAACATTATCTTGACTTATCTTATCTCCTTTTTGATTGATCAGTTGGAGATGTGTTTTTATAGAAGGGCCAGAGGTGTACACTTCATGCATTTAGCACAATTCTCTAATACCAAAATCATAAGCTTTGTCACTCGCTGCATACACACACACCCACACACACACACGCATTCCACATGTGCAGGAATTCACCGGGCCAACATCTCACATTACTGCTCGCATTACACACTGACATGCCCGAGCACGCCCTGTCATCGTCACCCTGCATCCTCGCTTGCTGGAGTTACCGAGCAGCACAAAACTGGAATCAAACCCTTGAGAAAATCAAACGGAGCTGAGTGATAATTATGGAGCCTGTGCATAAACATGAACTCCTCAGAGTGCACCTCTGTAATGAAGCGGCTGATAAGCACAATGTGGCTGTGGACCAAACACTTATCTCCTCAAATTTTGCAAATCATGTCTAGAATTTTGCCATGTAAATGAGATTACTTCATGAAAGGTGATCATTGGCGGTTAAAATTCAAATTTCTGTAGCGTGTTCTCATCAGACCTGCTCTACACTGACATTCAGTGTGTTGACCTTCACATACTCAAACGTGCTGCAAACAGACAAAGCAAATATTTTGGACTTGTTTAAACATTTAGAGTTCTTTAGGGCAACGTTGGACTCGAGAGAAGTCTGTTTAATGCAAATAAGTGGGTGTCAAAGTTTAAATACAGCAGTGACATCAGTTTCTCTCCTTGTCCTCTAAGGGTCTGTTTACACGGTGCAAGTTTTTGCATCAAACAGTAAACTTTTGTTGCTGTCCAGACTTTCCTTTACGTGACAACGGTGTGCCTGCACCCCTGAAAAAGGATAACAGAGTGTAACCTCTTGAAAACACAACCTTTCGACGGTGTAAACTGGCAATATGGAAAGCGTGTGATAGCGGTGAAGTCACGGCTCCAATTTGCCCACGTGCATTATGTTTTCAGTCAAACAGTCAGGAGTGAGTAAGGGGACAACATGGCAATAATTCAAGCTGGACTTTCGAGCTGTGTTTGTGCTGCTGACTCCACTGAGTTCATTAATGCCATTTTTCACAAGACACATATCTTCCGGACATTCTGACACAAAAATGTTACTTTTCAGACACACGAATCAGAAGAAAATGAACTTTGTCCGGGACCTGTCTCTGTCTCAGCAACACATTCTCGCCAGATTTGATAACCGGTGCTTCCCGCCTTGTTTCACAACGGACATAAACGGACATTTAAATGATCTTATAGGTGAAACCATGAATTTAAAGTTAAAACCTAGATCAAACAAATATCATGTGACGCAAAATCCATCTGCTTTAATCCATTCACACAATGTTGTAACGCTTCCAGACGAGGTGGAGGGATGGTGGTTCCTAACTGTCTCCGTGGGAGACGTGACTCCGCCCACTTAGGAGACGGGAAGTGTATATGCCATTTCACACCATTGGAACAGCACGAAGTGTTAATTATTGACTGTCTTTGGTGTTAGTTAGCTCTGTTATGTTTCAGTTAAGAAAGGAGCCATCAGTTACATCAACAAAGGGAATCTTTATGTCGAAACACCAAATGTTGATCTCTTCCTCTCAGTTCACGTGGATGGTGGTGAACTCACGTCACGTGTAACCCTGCAGACAGTTTGTTGCTGCATAAAGATAGCCTTGCAAAAGCAACCCACGGCCTCAGGGGTCTTTAACACACAGACGTGCTACAAGCTGTTTGTTTGTGTTCAGTAGGTCAGTGGGCCCAGTGTGGAGGGGGCAGGGTAAATAATGGTTAACGAGGAGCATGTTGCTACACAGCGACCTCAAAACAGCCAGAGGTGCTGACGGCAGGCAAAGGGCTCTCACGTGCCGAGAAAAAGCATGGCCTTCTGAGATTAAAAATAAAGAAGGGAGTGATGAAAGAAAGCTTGTCATCTGTTGTTTGTCTTGGAAGGGAGGAGACAACGGTGCAAGTGGCATCCTCCAAAAATATGAGCAAACACTCTCATGTAACTGCACACAATGCTTTTCCAAACTCACACAGTGTGGGTGTGTGAAGGGATTAATTGAGACAAACTAATAAGCACACACACAAGAAGTCATCAAACCAGATATTGTGTTTGTGTAGTCAGTGCTGATTCAGTCTTAACTGTCTGCTTCCCAGCCTCTGACCCAATTATAATCAATGACTCAATCTGTGCTTGGGCTGTTGGTATATAAATAGCAGCAAATACAAACACACTTGTGCTCCTTCACCTGCAAAACACAAAAAACATAAATCCTGTTTAAGTAGGTCAGTGAATGTCAAAGTACTTCAAAGTCAGCATCTGGAGAGCAGAATCACAGGTTTTCTTCAGTTCAACTGCACTGAAAAACATATAATCAAGGGTTTTGCAGGACACTAACATCATGCAAGGTCCTCCTCTCGGCATCACCTCTAATCTAGTGTGCAGCGGCTCACAACTTCCCTTAAACAAGACGAGCTGTTTGCGTGGAGGGGATCTGCATGCAAATCCTGAGCTGCTGGCCTCCAGAGTTCATTTCAGAGACACAGCCTGCCAGGACAAGGAGTCACACTGCCCTCATTCCTCAGAGGGAGGCTCACCCAAACTAGAGGCACCCAAGGTTCAATGACTGAGGGGGGTATCAGCCACGTGACTCCAACAGTCTGGGATATTTGGGCCGAAGAGGATTTGACCTGACTGTGAAGCAAGCAGAGCGCAAGCATGCAAACCAAACTCTTTAAAAGTGAGACATCACATCTTGTCCTTAAAGGTAGAGTCAGTAGGATTTTCCTAAAAAATAAAATATAGACCTACACAAAAGTAATGCTGCTCAGTCATCACTTCTGGGCCTTTATACATGTGTGGTGGTGACAGTGTCTGCAGAGCTCCGCCCTCTGCCTGGATTTGGATGTTTTGTTTGGCTCAGGACAAGTCTGAGTGAGGAGCAGGTTGGACTGGACGATTAATGAAATTTCAATTTCAATTATGATCTTGGCTTCCCACGATCATAAAAACAAGATAGTCAAGAGAAACGATTACGTGCTGCATGATGAGTCTACCAGTTACTGGCATTCTGTCATGTGCTGTAAATAAAGCGCACCACTTCCCAGCGAATGCACTCGGCCCCTCCCCCAGAGACCAAACAGAAGCTTCAGCGT
Organism: Naso annulatus; assembly: GCA_029783625.1. Lineage (NCBI taxonomy): Eukaryota > Metazoa > Chordata > Actinopteri > Acanthuriformes > Acanthuridae > Naso > Naso annulatus. Next base: position 2,913,054 of record JAPZDX010000002.1, on the reverse strand, counting down.
GAGTTAAGAGCAGCGAGTCACAACACATCGCCTCCTCCATCGCTGAGAGACTTTGTTAGTATAATACTTGTAATAAGACAAAAAATGAACCGTTGGCTTAAGAAGAAAGATAAAACACACGCATGGTGGAAACGTTTTGGTTTTTTCTCCTTCCTCTCTAATCAAGGACACGCGTTACAGCGCATTATTTATCAGTCCAGCTCCCAAAGACTTAAGGAAATTAGCAATGTCATCATTTTTCTCCTCAATATGGAAAATGCCCCAAAATGTTGAATATAGATTACAGATATAATGAAGATACTAGATGTTTTAGTCTGCAGTGGGTTGTGGCAGTGCACTGCAACATAATTGGAAATATCATTTCATTTTTTCATACATTTTTTTGTTTTAATAAATTTGTGATTTTTTCCTTTGTCTTTCATTTCACTTGTATTTATGCCTTATAGTAAAGACAGCAGCTTTTAAAAGAGACACCAGAGTTAATGCTCAAAAACACATGATGTTCTTAAAGCCAATAAATAATTGTGTATAAAACATCGCGACTGGGCGCCATTCAGACCGGAGAGAAAATCACAGATGTGGGCATGGCGGCCAAAGAGAGGAAATACAGCCCTGATGAGGCAAAATGGCGAGCGACTAGAGCTCGTTCCAGAACGAGAGTGAATCTCGGTTTGACTTTCAGCCTTGGGCTTGGCAATATGGCAAAAATATCATATCCCAGTTTTTTTCATGGCAGCATCACAATCTCAGTTTTATCACGATTCTTTAGTTTTTCATATCGGTTAAGAATATTTTACAAGTTACGGCAAATTCAGGGCTGCAGTTTTCCCAACATGTAGTCGGCTTATATTTGGTTCCTGGTTCTTCAAAATAATTTAAGTTTATGTAGAGTAAATGTATTTTGTAAACTAACTGCGGGCTCTGCAAAAGTAAACAAATTTTTTAAAAAATAATTTTGAAGTCTTGTGTTGCACCAGCCAATAGGTGTTTTCATTCTCCGTCACTGACGACCTGAAGACGCGAACGTCTCGTCGTACGGATGTAGAATCACACATGGCAGTCAAACAGAACCAGAGCTGTGTGTGAACACTCTGAGCTCCTGCAACACGACTTTAAACACCACGGGATCATGTTATGAACACAGACACGACGTCATTATGTTTTCTAACATTTTTAGGACTCCACAGCTGACACAAAGCAGAAACGATGTTTATATACGTATTTAATGACAGAAGAAATAGCAAGCCCCTCCCTCCTTCTGACGCTAACTTTACTAGGTAATGCTAAATGCTAAACTGTGGCTGTGTGTAACTTAACAGACCAACTGATTTTTTTTTTTAACTTTGACAAGATGTTGTTAAGTTTTTCAGCCTGTCTAGGACCTCCACAACTGACTCAGTGCAGCAAAATGTTCATGCTGACTGTAGTTAATGTAGGAAACGCCAAGTCCCCCCTCCTCTGAACAGCGCTAACGCTAAGTTGACATGAGCAGATTCAACTCTGACTCGTTCATGATGCTTTCGTTTTGTTTTACAAGAGGGCGCCACACGTCTGCTGTGTTTACTTTATGTGCGTGTATTTTATATTTTAGATTTATTA
>JAPZDX010000002.1:2797539-2815616 GCA_029783625.1 Naso annulatus | reverse complement strand
TATAGTGTGTGTGTGTGTGTGTGTGTGTGTGTGTGTGTGTGTGTGTGTGTGTGTGTGATTCACCTGCAGACAGTCCAAGGAGGTGCTGACTATCCGGGGGGACTTTGACTGACAGGCCAACTCGAAGGGCAGCACATATTTGTCAGCCTCGATGTAGTTGGCTCTGGGTGGGACCACAGTTCCATCCCTGCAGGGACGAGAGGCGGGAGGTGAACGAAAACTAACTGCTATGAACACACTGCCGATTCATAAAAACACAGTGGAACTTACTGGAAGCTCCAGTGCTTGATATGAATCAACGAAGTGCAGTGTAACGCATTTTACTGTACATTTATATTTCCACAGTGAAGAATTTCACAGAGCCTTTCAAGGTTCTGTACGAAACATTTTAGCATCATTTACATTTACATTACACAAATCATTTGTTTCAATCTAAACTGATGGATCAAAGTGTAAAAAGCAGGTGGATTAAGTTTTTCAGGCAAGTGACCAAAGTTGAACTCCCACTATGGCATTATGTCTTTCAAGTAGGGCTGTCAGCATTAACACATTAATATTGATCAATTAAAAGGCTGCGATTAACGCGTTATTGTTTTTTAATTACGTGCTACTACTTTGTCCCTCCGACGCATCCTTTGTCTGGCTGCTTCAGCAGTTACCTGCTACCTAGCGGCTGAAGAAAAACTACAAAACACTTCCAAATGGCTCCTTTTTTCTTTTTGTTATTTGCCTTCCTCCTGAGTTCCAGACAAGATGATAGATACCATTCTTTCGACTGTGTGTGCAGTAACAAGGAAGAGACGGGCAGAGCTCGCCCACCGCTAATTAACTTAGCTCAAACACTGGTGGTCAATGGGAAGTGCTAGCCTGCCTCCAGATTAGCACTTTATGTAATTTTGGAATTAAAAATGTACAGAAACTACAAGGCGCATGCCCAAAAGACCAAAAAAGTTAAAATGACAAAAGTGCTAATCTGAGTCTAAAAATAAATTATGTGGGAAATAAATGAGTCACAACAAGCACACAGGACCGTTTAAAGCAGTTGGAAAGTTTATCAGCAGACTTTTATTTAGGCGGAGACAGGCTAGCACTTCCCATTGACTACCAGTATTTGAGCTAAGCTATTAGCAGTGGGCGAGCTCTGCCCGTCTCCTTTTTTTTTTGCCCATCTCTTTCTTGCTACTGCACCAGACTTATGCAAGAGACGTTCTCCAGTTGGCATTTGATTGCTAATCAAGTTACACTGGTAAGAATTTTTACCTTGCATAGCATACATAAGCAATTAAAAACTGTTGTGAAATACAAAATAATGTTATTTTAAACATGCGAGAAAAAATCAAATTAATCTTGATTAACTACTGAAATTCAGCGATTGTGATTTTTAAAAAATGAATCGTTTGACAGCCCGACTTTCAAGTCAGCTTTCACTACACTACTGCACCCTCTTGTACTTCTATAATATTACTCAATAATCCTGTTCATAAGGGACGCAGGACTCATCTGACCTCTATAAAGGAATTCTACAGTAATTGGCGCTAAAATGTAACATATGTCACCTTTCAGGTTTACATTTAAGCCTTGGAAAAACATAATGGCATAGTTTGGAGATAACTGATTGCCTGCAGCAGCAGATATATTACCTGCGGCTTTTTCAAAGGGCCTCTGTTATACTCCTAAGTAGCTACAGCAGTTACAAAAGCAACAAATCTCTCAAAGCCAATGGGATTTATTGCAGACAGCTTCAGGGCAAACTTCACCTCAGCGTCTTGCCTCACACATCACAAGATGCTGAAACAGAGCCCACATCTACTGCTGCGCTTTCATTCATTGAGAGGGGAGAGTGTGTGCAGAGAAATACTTACTTTTGTTTTTCAAGCTCTGCCTTGATTTCATCTATAGAGAGACACACAGGAGACAACATGTTAGTGAAGTCGAAACTGTGACCGTCTCTGCTCACAGCAGTTTGACAGTCTGATCATTTCACTTGAACTCTGGGGGTTACTGAGCCAATCACAAAAATCTGAACAAGGAGATGTTGTTTGTTTCCTCACACATTGTTGGTAAACAAGTGTTGTCACTAGTTCAAGTCTACAATTGTAAAGTAAACTGGGCAGGATTTAATCTAAGCTCCTCCACCTGCTTTACTGCAGACCAGCCTGATTCATAAACATTCCTCTTTTCGATCTAAGCTGTTGTCCGTACGTCGACTTCAACCGCACACTCAACACTCAGCCAAACAGCATTTCAGCCTTGGCTTTGGAGTAACTGATGATGTACATTAGTACTACAGTGGCCCTGAAGTGCCAATATCAATCACAAAATGAAAACACAACTGCAAAAAGTAAAACACAACAGCAAATCACAAAACACAATTGCAAATAGGAAAACATGACGGCACGACAAAAACACATCCGCAAATAGAAAACACAACCGCGAAAAGAAGAAACAACAACAAAAACAAAACACATGACAGCAAAAATAAAAAACATAACCACAAAAATAAAAAAGAAAAACACAACAACAAAATTGTTGAATTTATGTCCAGGCAAGTGTAAAATTAACTTTCAATGATTAATTTTAAAAAAATTTTCTGTCTGCGGTTGTGTTTTCATTTTGTGACTGTGACTGTAGCGTCAGGCCAGATCTGATGGACCAAATCGATTGGATTCACACACAGTGTGGTGGCAAATACTTCTCATCTCTCATAAACTCTTTGACTGATGACACAGAGGGATCTAGCTTGTCATAATCACCATTACAGTGATGATTTCAAATACTTCCAGGAATGCATGACGTGTCATTTCATATTTTAAAAATGTGAACTCAGTTCTATTCTCCACTGTGTGTGTGTGTGTGTGTGTGTGTGTAAATGAGCACTGGATGGAAACATCAACAGACATTAATAATGTTCAAGCTTTATTTATTCAATCTAGGCCACACTCTGGTGTTGTACTTCAAAAAGAGCCATTATCATCTGATCTCTCTTTCCACTGAATACCTCATTAATCATGTATGCAACAGATTAAAAGTCCCACAGTCTAGATTCTTAATAAACAGTAAGCAAAACAAAAACAAAAAAAACATGTGGTGTGCATGAGTCTGGCACAGAGTTTACAGCAGGTTTACACAGTCACTTTGACAATGAGACACACAAGTAGTGTTGTGTTTTACTGATATCATGAATAATGAGAGAGTGTCACCGGCAAAAGCAGCTCAAACACTCCGACCTGTTTGCCCAGCTCACACTGACGTTTATTTCTTTGCAGCCAATCCTGTGGTCAGCAAAGCACATCTTCCTGTTTAACCGTTTCAACCATCTGCATTAAGGTTCAGAGAGAGGGCACTGTGCAAAAAACACCCTCAAATAACAACTAAACACCCAGACACGAAACTAACTGGATCTTCTACACACATTACCACTATTAGACCACAAGTAGGTGCACAGTGTGTGTGTGTGTGTGTGTGTGTGTGTGTAACACTATCCTTCCTTATGTCAAACAGAAAAGCACTGTCGTCAGAGTATCCTGGAGTTGGGTAGCCTGTGTGTCTGGGCTGTCTGGCTGAGTGACAGTGCTACGTACAACACGGGGATTGGTCTGCTTAGCTGAGCTAACAGTTAAGCTAGCCCTGACGAGCTAACGAAAGCTACTAGCTTGTTTACCTGACGACGTTGACAGCGATGACGGTGTTGCGAAAGCAGGATGTTAACACTGCAGAAATGTATTAAGATCTAAGACGCCCACACACACTGCCTAACGTTACATGTAACGTAACGCTACACGTCAACGGACAAAACAGACGATAAAGGCCATCGAGATGCTAAAGCTAGCGCTTGCTAACTGGGCTGCTCTCCTCTGTATCCATCGAGCCAGACGCAACGAAATGTTTCAATGAAGCCCGACATAAAACACCGGACTCGGCAAACCGCTATTGTTACACAACACAAACCCACTCACCGAGCGCCACCTGGCAGGCTTTGCGCAGCTGGCTGTGCTGGCTCCTCTTCACCTCTTTATCCGCCAGGATTTTCTCCAGCGCCCGAGACAGAAACATGCTCTTCGTTTTACCGCTTTCTGCCTTAGACTCAAAGTGCTGCTGCTGCTGCTGCTGCGTTGGTGGGCGGCGTTGTTGTTGCTGCATCACTCGGTCGTGTTACCGCTCCTCTCTCAGGCCGTCATCTTCGGCCTGGCCCCGCGAACGAGCAGGTGACGAGGGAAGCTAACGAAAGCCAGGCTGTGGTGTCAGTCCAGTTGCTACCTCAGCCCAGCGCCGCCATGCTGCTTACACGTCACGTCACGTGATTCTCAGCTGTCTGGTTGCGACTTCAGCCCCCCGAGGGGCAGGTAGCCACCTAAATGGGGTCAAATCGCGATACAGGCTCAGTCACATTAATCTATACATTAAGGTCGACATGATAAAAGTAATCAGATTACATTTTTCGATTAAAGGAGGTTTCAAGCGTTTCAATCCAGCCAACGTTTCTCGAGTTCTGAGCAACAGTTCACCGTTTCCACCGCTGCAGCAAATCTCGCGTTCCTTCGGAAGAAAACACTTCCTGAAACGTCCGGCAGAGGGCGCCAAAACACCGCATTGAAGTTACGTGTTAAACTCCAGTGGTTATGTGCTGCCGAAGAAAAGGTAGCAGAGGGGGAAGTAACGAAGTTTGTTTTTTTAGCCATTTTTTACCATAAAAGAACAAATACACAGTATACAGAACATTATACAAAGGACGAGTATAACGGTGAAATAGCCAGGGGTAGCCTACATTACACAAAAATAATCAAAGAGTTCATGTATTGATGGTTTTCATTGCCTTTTTGTTGTTGAAGTTAGAGATGAGTTTTGTATATTGTTCACAAACTGTAACACAGATTGGGGCCTTTTTATCGCTGAATTTACATTTATGAATGTAAAATCCTGCCAGAAGAATCAATAAATTTATTATAAAGAACTTATCTTCTTTCCTTTGACCTCTTAAAAAAAACACAATACCACATTTTCCCACATTAAAGCACAAATCTCTATAAACATGGTCATAGATGAATCTGCTGAAGTCTTACCAGAATTTCTTCGTGTGTGAACAATAACCATGATTTTACCATGATTAGAGGGGTAATGTTTGTGAATAATTCCAAACGACACTTCCTCCACCTTATTCACAGGTACTTGTGAGGAATCATCCAGACTTTCTTCCAACTGATGTCATTCAAAAATCGTTTCCAGTAAGACATGACAGCAGGAATAGATACAATCTCTCTCTCTGAAATAAGGCACAAATGTTACTGTTGTTATTTTGAGAATGTTGTGAGAAAAAGAATTTTTCCAACCTGCAAGTCAACTGGATAGAAATGGGCGGAGGTCCACCTGTATTTCTAAAGAGCATTATGGTGCCTGATGGAATGGCATCAAATACTGTGGAAATTCTTTTGGCATAGTTTGAATATTATATTTTCTTTTCTTTTTTTTAAATTCCAGAAATTTGTCTATTATTCCAATTAAGATATATGTGTGGTGAGAAATTGTATTTGTAAATCAGAGACCATGGTAAAGGAAGTAACAAAGTAGTTACTGTACTTATGTAGATTTTTCAGGTATCTGTACTTTTCTTGAGTATTTATTTTTCTGACCGCTACTTGTTCCATTTTCCAAACAGGCTCGTTACTTTAGATTGAATGTTTTTGTCTTTTTGGCTCAGGACGCTTTACTGACCCAACGTGTTGCTATTTGACAGTCAGTCAACTCATTTTCTGGTGTGTTCAGGAACAGCTCGGACAACTCCTACTGATTCTACCTTTAAGTTAAATTGTTTTTGGCATTATAGTAATAATACGACATGAGCTTCGATTAGCTTTGGAAGAAATGGCTGCCAGAAATGTCCTTCAGAGGGAAACTTTTTACTTTTTTAATCTGAATATATTTCAGAACCTGTAGGCCGACTTTAGTCCTCTCACTTGCATTAAGAAGTTGAGTTACTTCTACTTTTACCAGAGTCTTTTTTTACACAAGTATCCATACTTCTAAGGATGTGTGTACTTTTGCCGCCTCTGGTCACTAATATACTATAACCATGAACATTAACAGTTTTTCTACACATTGACAGACACCACACAAAAAGACTGCTACATATTAGTTTATTTTATCCAGCTTCTCCAATCAGCAATTATAGGTATACATCAATTTATTCATACAACTCCAGTTGGATCTTAAAACAATTTCATTAAATGTGATAAAAATGTACATCATATATAGCATTGGTATGAAAATACTGACAATCTTCATTAAAAATCTAGAGGCCTACCGTAGGATTTATCTGGCAAGCAAGAATCATTGCTCGATCACTTAGAAAAAAATTCAGACACAAAGCAAAACATGTAGCCTGTTCTGAGGTCGTGCTAATACAACTGTGTCTCTCCCACAAAATTATATTGATAATTCACAGTATAGAAGAAAAAAAAAGGGTCACGTCTTGTACATGCATTCCTCTGCTGCTTTAACCAAAAAAAAGAATTTTAAAAAAATCACCAACTAAAATCGTTTCCTATTGGGCAACAACATCTATCATGAGATTTATAACCAAAACAATCAGGAATAAACAAAAACATATCAGTTATAAAAATAAAGTCATAAAATGTGTACAAAGAAAGAAAATCTGCAGACACATGATTAGAGAATAAATAACAATGTTGCTGTGGTTACAATCCCAGTGTCCTGTGGTAAAGTTATAAATAAATTAACATTGATTTCTAAAAAAAAAAAAAAAATCATAGTACCATTCATTACTGTTAACGTCAGGAATGAAAGAAGACAGAATCCCATCAGCACTCAGTGTACCATGAAAGGCCAAAAAGACAGTACCTTACACAAACAGCTTGAAGTACAACAGTGGACGCACATACATGACCTGTGTGTTTGTTTCCAGTCATAGATATTCACTGTGAGTGGCTCATCTGATATTCCAAAAATAAACAGAACAAAGTCACAGGAAAAACATTAGCGAGATGGGGATCTTTATGAATGGACTGTATTTCATTACAGGTGGACATATCCTCACATGGAGCAAAGGAATATTGCTGAGAGTTTTTATGAGTGAGATAAAAATCCATACAAATGTCGGTTTTATCACTTTTAACAGAGGACCGAATGCATGAAGCACCTGCTCTCATTTCAAAGAAGCAGTCAGCAGCAGCATGGAACTTTAATGGACACATACTTCCAATGAATGTTATGGATCTGCTTCAATAAAAGAAACTCAAACTGCCAGAATTCTTCCTGTGGACAAGTTCTTACAGGATGTGATCAGGAATATACATTTAATAACGTGAATAACATTTAAAGTTGGGCTATGAAATTCTGATGGTGAATTTAGCAACCCAAAATCCTGTAAGTCAAGTAAATTATATTTGTATAGCCAGTCCTATCTCAGTACTGTGAGGGCTAAGAAAGGTCTGGATGCGCCATTAACATTCTTTTGACTGTGCGTGCAGCAACAAGGGAGAAACAGGCAGAGCTCACCCACCGCTAATTAGCTTAGCTCAAACACTGGTGGTCAATGGGAAGTGCTAGCCTGCCTCCACCTAAAGTCATCAGATAAACTTTCCAACATCTTTAAATGATCTGTGTGCTTGTTCTGTTATTTTTAGATTCACATTAACACTTTATGTAACAGTTAATGAATTTCTACTTTTTCTTCTTCTTTTCCTGCTGTTTACTGACACGCATGCACTTTTACTTTCAGTACGTATTTGATTCTGACATTACATCTGTGCTTATCTGAGTGTAAAAATAATATAACATGATAAATAAACAAGTCACAGCAAGCACACAGGACCATTTACAGTTGTTTGAAAGTTTGTCTGATGACTTTAGGTGGAGGCAGGCTAGCACTTCCTATTGACTACCAGTGTTTAAGCTAAGCTAATTAGCAGTGAGCAAGCTCTGCCTGTCTCTTCCTTGTTACTGCACAGTAAAAAAAAAAAGGTATCTATCTTCTTGTGTGGAACTCAGGGGGGAGGCAAAAACACAAAAAAAGAAAAAAAAGTTGGCATATCCCTTAAAATGCAGAGTGTAAGTGAAAGACAATGCCAACTGAAAAAGTCACCTGGTGGAATTCTGTACTCAGTCTAAAACCAGTGAGTGAGATCAGGAGTTTAAAACATGGTATTTAAAAATGTTTCTGAGTGTAACTTCAAAGACAAGTTTAGGCCTTGTCAAGTCAATCAAATGTCAAAGACTTTATTAAGGGACGCACCAGCTCCAGTGGATATAGCACAAACAGATTTGAGCCAACACACACTGCATAAGCCAGACTGCACCTTTATCAAATACAGCAGGTGTTTGTGCCCAGTGTACCTGCATGTGTGTTTGTTTAAGCATGACTCAATTTGACCAGGGCTTATTACTGCGTGAGCTGCACGCAGTTTCTCTACTGTCACTCTATGTATTACTCATTTCAACCTTTATCTGTAGTTGTATTTGCTAATAATATTACAGCCCAGGCTCAGCTATTGACCTCCAATTTAGGCCCATAATCAATATTTAGTGGCTACAGATGTTGTCCTAACAGTCTCACAAAGTGTGTCATTAGTTGAGTTCAAATAGGGACAGACAAAAGGGTCAGAAATAGGGGAGAGAACACTCTTCATACGTGAATGTCTCAGGACACATCCAAGTGAACTCAGAGTGCGGCTAGAAAACAACAGCGATGAGTGAAACTGCACAGCACTGAGATCAGACAGACTGAGTAGTGTTCTAGAGAGAAAGAAGAGGGAGAAAGCAAACCAACAAAAATAATGAAACCACATCTCATTTTGTCATTTGTGCACATGCAGCGGGGGAAACAGCCCTTGTCGAGGAAATGAAGAAGTGCAATTATGAAGGAAATATGTGGGAGAAATTCATTCTGATGAGTCCCATTCGTAGGTCGAAGCAATTCTTTTAGAATCACTCAGAATTTCCAGTGCGTCTGATGGAAACTGGTCATACAGTCACATGTGAGATAAACATAAAACACTAAAATAATATAAACACAGGTCTAACAAACAGTAGAGGGATGTTCAGTAATCAAGCTGCTCCCACGAGTTAAAATCATTAACCTTTCATTATCAGTCATTAACAGAGCAGGCAGAGAGCAGACAAACAGCTCATGATGACAGTAGTTAAAAGCAACTGAGTCAACAAAAAGAAACTACCCTTGTTTTTAGGGGGTCTCTGGTCAACAAAAACTACAGTATTAATGCAGATCTCAGCACCTATTGTGGCGCTGCTCGTGTGGACAGTTCAGCATCTTGGTGCCAATCGAAATAGGACGTGGTCAAAAAGCCCCTTTTACGCACTCTGTTCAAGGCGGGAAAATTAGCTCTCACTGTTCTGTAGGAAAAGTTATGAAGGTGGAATGGATGGTCACTGTTGTTGCGCCTCAGAACCAGCAGGGGAGGTAGTAACAGCGCCGAACTGACGTCTGTGAACAAGCTAAGTCAGCACGATGGAACGCAGGTGTATCTCTGACAAGGTGTTAATGTGTGTGATTGACCAGCGAGGGATTTAAAAACAGCTAACAGCAGCTAACAGCGAACTCAAAGTCCGGAAGATTCTTATTCTCTGAGCAGAGAAAGACATCAACTGTCATATAACAGAGATAGTTAAGGGCTTTTATGGCCAAATTATGCCATTTGTATTGTTTAGAGAGCACTATGCGTCGCACCAGACGCCAGCAGTGTTGTGTTCAGGTGTGCTCAGACCGAAAGTAAAGAACATGATGTTAATCACAAGGAACTCCAGTGTTAAATTTTGGACCAATACTTCAATCGCGATACTTGTGCAATGTATACAGTATGCTTACATCAGCTTGTTCAGAGGAGGGGGGGCTGGTCACTTTCTGTTTAATCATCATTTCTGCCCTACATCAGTCGTGGAGGTCCTACACGGGTTGGAAAAATTAACCATGTCAGGTCTGGGTAATTAAATCATCTGGAGCCTGTTAAGTTGTGTCAGCAACAGTTAGTGTTAGCCAGTAGCGTCAGGAGGAAGAGGGGCTTGTCACTTTCTGTCATTAACGACAGCCGATTTGATCATCATCCCTGCACGGTATCAGTTGCGGAAGTCCCAGAAGCGTTGGAGAACTTCATAAAGTCATAAAGTGGACAAAGTCTTGTTGTTGGAGCTCCACAGTATTCACACACACAGCAACAGCTGTTTTGACCGCGATGTCTGATTCACTGTCTGATTCGTGCTGCAGGGATGTCACTGACGTTGGAAGAATCCTAACACAGCACTGTCACCTGACAAGTTCAATATTTTCGACTTCAAGCAATAAGATGATGAGGCGATGGACGCCACATCGCGTGATTCGTGTTGCCCGCAGTGACATCGTATCGAATCGCTTCTTTACATTGACTTTGTATGTAATCTTGTGGCATTCATCGCATTCATCACGTTCATCACTTTCAGTCTGAACACACCAGGTCACGCCCGTCATGCCTCTTTATCTTCTGCAAAACAGCATGCGTTTTTAAAATGAGGCATTATGAGGACGTTGATCTGTTCCATATATAAAAAAAAAAAACAAAGGCTGCATAAAGAACGGACTTCGTTGCGGCACTGTTGTGTAATCTCTGTGTGAAAAGGGCTTAATTATGTTGCAGGCGTTTAGAGTCTATGAGAAGGCAAAGAAACGGACAGATTGTCAACGAATGCTTCAGCTAAAATCCTGCTTCACTGCGTTTGATTTATGTGATGGAATGAATTCATTCACAGGACTTCCACCGTCATTTCCTCCTGTTACTGATGAGATATTATGGGAATAATGGAGAGTCTCATCTGAGCCCCCAAGTGGAAGCAGAGCGTAACAACAGTTTGCTGGGTAAAAGCCAGCGCTTCTAATGATTCAGAAATAAAGTGGAAGCTAAAGGTGAGCCAAATTACACATTTTCACACTTCCCTCTCAGACATGTTTGAGTCTCAAACATGTCCTCACTATGGCACACATGCGTGTTCACTGGCATGTGAAGGAAGAATGGGTGCAGTGTGTGTCCTGCAAATATTAGGATGTACAAACATTTATGTCAGTGTCATGTTGAGATTAATATGTACACATGTAGTCATTGTGCTTCTCAGGTACAGTCACTGAATAATGGTACAGGATGTTTGTGTCTGATTTTCTCATCTTTGACTCCAGTTAAGTGTGTGTGTGGTATGAGTATCTGAGCGTCCGTCTCTCTGGTTTCCAGTGTTTGTGACTGACGGTCCAGTCTACAGTGTTATTACAGTGCCATCCTCCTCCAGATTCCGCCTCTCCATTGCTCTGTCTGGCGACAGTGTGGTTGAAGAGGCATTGGCTTGGCTTAGGTATCCACTGCTGCCGCTGGCTGGCAGGGTTCCGTTGGTATTGATGGAGATGGCGGAGGTGGAGGTGGTGGCAGTGCGGAGGTTGAGGTGCGGTTCATAGTGAGGCATGGAGGGCATGCTACAGTTGGAGGGGGCACGTCTGATGGGCTCGGCCTCGCCTCCCGCCTCGATCACCAGGTCCTCGTCGTCCTCGTCGCTCTCCAGCTCTCCGACAGGGAAGTTCTGGATGATGTGTGTTGGCATGGAGGCAGCAGCACCGACCCCACCGTGCGGTGCATAGCCATAGTAGCTGGCACCACTGTCTGACGAGCGTCCTGAGCTACCAGACGCCCCGCCTCCTCCTCCTCCTCCTCCTCCTCCACTGCGGACAACATTGTTCCGTTGGTTGGCAGGCTTGACGGTGATGATAAGGTTGTGGCTGTTGGCGATCATCATGTCCGTCACCTGGTCCAGAGACTTTCCAGCCACCTCGATACCATTCACCTCCAGCACTTCATCATTGACCGCCAACAGGCCTGTGCTCTCCGCCAGGCCACCAGGCACCATGCGAGAGATGAAGATCCCTGGGACTTTCTCCAGGCCCTGCGGAGTGACCCGTACGCTGGAACCATCGCGGATGTAGAAGCCCAAAGGTTTTTCCTGGCCGTGCTTGTACAGTCGAACACGCCGGTGCGTCTCAGGGAGGATGTCCACATCTATGATGGAGGAGACGGGGCGGAAATCCCTCGGGAGGCTGATGATCACAGGTGGTTTTTTCTTGTTGGTGTCAGGCCGCAGAAGAACAGCAGAAAGCACTGTGTTCTTCTTCCTGGTCAGCGAGTCGGTACCAAATGTCGTGTAATCAGCTTCCTCTGCAACACAAAAGACAGAGGAAGTAGATAAAGAGAAGTACAGAAGAGGAAGAGAGGACACAGGCGAGACAAGAGAGAGGACAAAAAAGGGAAAAGGGTGGCAGAGAGAAAGAGCAGAACAAAGAGGACACACGTTAACAAAAGTTGGTTAATTTACCATTTTACATTGCACAAGGCTCATTTCATATAGATGTTATTCAGGCTGACGTTCTGTTGCATCACGTAGTTTCAGCAGAGTGAATAATGTTTAGCACTGGAGCAGCTCTCAGCCTCAGGCATCCTGCAGGGTGTCTGAGCTGAACACACACAAAACGTTGATCCTCAGAACTTCCCTTAGGTAGCACTGATGCAAAATGCCAAACCAGCAAACCAGGCATTTAGTCCAACTCCCAGTCCTTCATCAGTCCTCTCTGACACGCTGCCACGCGCCTTTGTGAGGGACAGCAGGTGCAGATGGTGAGCAGATATGCTGTATAGATTTAATGAGCATTTGGCTGGTGTTACAGAGTGTCCATGTGAATTTTTCTCCTCTCAGCCTTAAATACAAAGTCAAGAAATACATTTAGCCTCAGTAAAAGCATCACGACTTCAGGCTGTCACTCTGTGGCCACGTGCAGTGACTTCCAAGAGTCTCGTCACCCAGTACAAAGTGCAAAGCTAAGTTAAAATCCCAGTTTCCACCAAGCAGTACAGTTTGGTTTGGTACAGTATGGCGTGCATTACTTGTGTTTCCATTGTCAAAAGTTGTGAATGGTACCAAAATAACAGATCCATACCGTCCTACAGGGCGGTGCGATATGACGATATATATCGTCTGACGAAATGAAAACGTCATCGTTTGTATCACTCAGGGTTTCCCAAAGCCGACTTGACAACACACACCCTTCGTCTTACTTATAGTTGTATTAAACAAATCGATTTTTTTCAAACAACTTGATACTGAATTTCTTAAAACTGTAACAATGTTCGTTTTCAGCACTAACGACAGGGGCTGTGCTTTCTCCTCTCGCTTCTGTCCAACAACGAGTTGATTGTTGTGCCCACAGCCCAGCCTCCCACCAACAAACGAGTTTCTAAGTGTCCGCAACTGCTTTTGATAAAAAGAAAACAGCAAATTGGGCCGTTTGGAAGTACTTTGCATTTGGGGCAAAAGAAACCAGAGAGCCAAAAGATACGAGCGAGCGACACTGCTAACCAAAGACAGAGTTATTAACACGCACAGTTTTGCAAAGCACATAAAGAGCCGACATGCAGACATATTTACAGGATTTCCAGAGGTTGTTCTCGGCTCTCCTTTTATTACAGATGAAGCGTGAAACAAAATGAACCAGTAAACTGTGACTGATACCCGATTTCATTTGTTTCCTTCATTTGGACCAAGGTTGCATCGAGTCACTTTGTGATGTGTTCAAGTGCTGTTCAGTAAAAATTAGTATTTGGCGAAGGTTAGATAATCATGATTAGTTCAATGTAATCTTGTAAAATGTAGTAAAAAACTGAAACAAATAGGCAACATTTGTTTCAAGAAGAAATATGTTTTGTATTTTTTTCAACATGGATGAGAACCACAAAAGTCCAGCAGCGGAGTTCAAAACGAACCCCAAACTCAGATGTTTTTGGAGGCTTTTGCCAAAGATTTTAAATAAAAGGAGAAAATAATCAAAGAGTAAGGACTTATATTTGTTGAATATATAATTTAAAACGTATTAAGAGATTGGCCTTTCGCTACTGTTATTTAATATGAGAATATATTTATTCATTCATTGAATTAATAGAAAATATGCTATATCATGATATGTATCATTAAAAAGGTCTATATCGGGATATGAGATTTTGGTCATATCACCCTACCGTCCAACTTTTTGGCACCCTTTCATTGGGGTACCGACCCGCACACTGATACAGTACCAGAAGAGTGGAGTTACACTGTGAGCAAGCAAAAAGCTGTTTTTAAGTGTCATTGTAAGACCGTTCATTTGTCATATCAGTGAGATTATATATTTATATAGGAGGCTGGTTTCAGCTTCTCACCAAACTTCAGCAAACACAAAATAAAACAAAGCAGATGAGTGTGTATCCCAGAATGCCGAGCTACTCCCATACTGATTTTGGCATCTCTTTTTTAGAGGGGGTTAAATGTGCCAAAAAGATTATATTTTGCCAAGAATGTGGTGGTCACGTTACAGCTGCATGAATCACCAGGATAAAAAGTCCTGATCTTTGTTACACACTTGTTCATGAGGAAGTGTGCACACTTTCAGACTACTGCGCTTTAGACTTTA
This sequence comes from Naso annulatus, assembly GCA_029783625.1. Lineage (NCBI taxonomy): Eukaryota > Metazoa > Chordata > Actinopteri > Acanthuriformes > Acanthuridae > Naso > Naso annulatus. The sequence goes on along the minus strand of JAPZDX010000002.1, from coordinate 2,801,140 downwards.
ACCCAACAAAGCTGATATTAAGGGAGGGAAAAACTGGACCTTGGTTCTCTAATAGTTAACCAGCAGAATACAAGCAGCTAAACATTAACATCATTGCCACTTTCATTCGGTGTGTTTCTATTTTTGGTGTTATTTTTAACATCTTTGTTTTGAATTTGTTCTCAACTTTTCACCCCTTTCATGTTTCTCTCTTTGCTGTTTTCTTGGGACTTTGTAAACTCTGTTCTTAGATCAAAGTGCTCTATAAATAAAGCTCTGGCAATCTTAGGCTGAATTCTTCTCTCCTGACTGTTTGTCCCTCTGAGTGTGTGTGTGTGTGGGTGTGTGTGGGTGCGAGTAATCTGGGAAAAATATCCATTCAGGTGGCTGATAATGATTCCAGCTCTCAGGTTCAGGTACGCACCCCACCACTCCCCTCTCTATCCCTGAAACCAAAACAAAGGATCGACTGTCTCGAGAAAGAGCGGCTGGCTCACCTTTCAGTTCCCATGAGGCGCGGGTCTAGTGTATACACATTTACTATATCTTTGCCAGCCTTGACCTCATGGGCAAACTCCACATGTGAATAAATAAATAAATAAATAAACACACAATGGTTTCTGTGAGGTCAAAATGCTGAAACGGGACTTTGATCATCCAAGCTGTGTCCGTTTAAACGGTTCTTCCTCCGTGCCTTTCTGTTGCCATGCATGTGAACAGGGCCATAAAGAGGAGCACTATGCAAAACAGCCAACAGGTGGATGTTTCCAACACTTCCCTACACACCCACACACACCCACACACACACACCACTGCGACACAATGGTTGTTCTTGAAGGGCATTCATGCAGAGGAGAAGGCGACGCTCCACATCCCATTTCACTCTTTTCATCTAAACCATCTATCTCGAGCATGGGCAAGGGCAGACCTGACAATAAGAAAAGGGAATAGGACCATCCCTCAGGGCCACACACACACACACACACACACACACGCACACAGAGCAAAGACATGATGTTCAGCAGTACATGCAAGCAGCCTCTTGACCACAGCGTGTCTGTACACACACGACGACAACATATCGAAACATCTACAAGCACACGCACAAGCAGACGTTGAGGTTAACACACTCACACAGTACGTGTGTCCATAAGGTTTACCTCTGTGCACTAATGAACAGCAGCACAGAGCAACCAAACTCCCTGAAAAAACAGCTACACAGCTCATTAGAGCACTCACAGAAGTGAAGCTCTCCGTCTAATTGGCTGCACAGGCCTGCAGGCGTGCTCCAATACAAACACACACTGTTCCTCATATTGTCGAAGCACAAATGACTTTCTTTTGTTTGCATACAAAGCTCAAGAAAAACATGAGTTTAAGCGTCTCAGTGATGCTAAAAATAATATACTGGATGATGTAAAAAAAAAAAAAAAAGTTCTCAGATTTTCATGTGCAAAACAGACAACCTAACAAACTGTTAATTTATTGTTGTTGTTTATTAAAAAAGGATCCCTGTCAGCCTACACCTGGACAACCAGCTAGTCTTCCATAATTACATTACAACATTAAACAGTGCATGACACATAAGCCTGACACCACAACATGAAAACTAGGGCGACCAATGCAGGGTTTTCAGCCGATGCTGATACCAAAAACTGGGAGTGAGAAAATTCTGATATCTGATATATATCAGCTGATATTGTACGTACATAATATCTGTTGAATGTAATCAAGTACTTGTGACAAAGATACAAAATGGAGGCGGGATATCTTACATCTTTATAAACGTCATTCCATACTTCTGTGCACTGAGCCGTAAACACGTCACTTATTAGTTATTAAATGATGAGCCACAAACTACTTAATTACACTATTTAAAATCACTAGTCCAGGCATTTTTTTCCAGCACTAAAAGCAGTTTTTATATCAGCCATATTGATTAACCAAATGCCAATACTGATATATCTGCGACGGCCCAATATCAGCCAACCAATAAAAACATTACATTACATGACACAAAACAATAACAAGCCAAACAAAATGAATCAATCACAAACCAAAATCAAACAATTACACAGCTTGGCACAAGAAATTCAACATCTGCTCCCTTGTAGGTGAGACCTTAATTCCTTTTTATAACTTGGCTTCCCCTTGACTAACTTTGTGAAAAAATGTAAGTTGGCTGTACCTGGCTGATTCACAGCAACTATACAGTTCTTTCATCTTTTGACACCTTGACGACAGAACGAGCAGCTGATCGAACTGAGAAGCATCAACACGTTGACAGAGAAATCACTGGACCAGTAATGTATGAATCCTGATATCGAACACAAGCCTCAGGGAAGTCCTGGGACTGATCTCACAAATGTCTCTGTAGATGCCTGTAACACTTGTAGAAGCTATAATAGACTTCAAATACCAGCATATGTAGAAAACCTCAACCTTCGACCTGCTCAGCTCGCAAGTGTGAAATCAGTGGTTTAAACTGAGAGCTGGTTCAATCCATACGAAGCCTCCACACACAGTCTGTGAAGATCTACCATCACATGTTATTTGTACTGGCAGAAAGTTCACATTATATGATTTTTTTTTTTTTTAAAAAGCCTCCAAAACCTGTGAGCAATGGATTAATAATCCATGTTTGGTTTCCACTAGGGCCTGACCAATACTGGCTGATATTATGGGCCAATATGTCACAAGTATTTGATGACCACATTCAGTGAATATTGTACAATATCAGCCGATCGAATATTGGGATTTTCTTACTCCCAGTTCTTGGTATGGGCATCTGCCCCAAAATCCCATATCGGTCGGGCTCTAGTTTCCACTCATTCTGCCGGCCATTCATGAAAATAAATGAGGAGTCTTTGTGTTTTGGGCTGTTGCTTGGACCAAAGAAGCAGTCTGAGGACATCACACTGGGCTCTGGGAATTGGAAATGAGCATTTTTTTACACTTTTTTGACATTTTAAGCAATAAACAACTAATTGATTAGTTGTGAAAATAATCAGCAGATGAATGAATAATGAAAATAATTGTTATTTGCAGCCCTGGTTTTCCATATATGTTTGTATATGCTATCATCACTACTACTTACATGAGGAAAATATCATATTATTCCTGAAAAATGTAAATCATTCAAAAAACTCATAACATACCATCTAGGGCTGGGCAATAAAAAGATATTATACCATATAGAGATATCGGACTGTAAATCGTCTTAGATATTGGATATCATTGTTTAATGACATGGAATAAAAGCTGTTTTTTCCTGATTTTTAAGGCTGCATTACAGTAAAATATTGTAATTTTCTCAGCTTATCAGACAGTTCTACTTGTTTGAATACTTGTCTTTACCCATTTAGTCATTTTATCTACATTACTAATCAAATGATCAGATGACGATCTAATGATCTAATGATCAAACATGGAATTGTGTAAATATATTTTAAAAGTGATCCCTACAATATTGTCACATCAGAGGGAATTTGGTCAAAAAATCAGTAATGTTCGATTCTGTCTCCCTCTTTTAGCATTAATGAAGTGCTTTTGAGGAGATTTAAAAATATTAAGTTATCACCTAAAAATATTGCAATATAATTTTCTGCCTGAATCGCCCAGC
>JAPZDX010000002.1:2613049-2624399 GCA_029783625.1 Naso annulatus | reverse complement strand
GACCCCCATCGACCCTAAGGGTGGCATGTGTGCACAGCCACACACACACACACTGTTAGGCCTCCGCAAACACAAAGAGCAACAGCTTAATAGCCACTGTATCACTCTAAAGTGATTTAAGAAAGAACATAACTAAGAATAGAACCAGAATTTATACAATAATGGGTAAAATATGCAATTTTGAATTATTTTTTAAAAAGTATTTGTTCTTTTGAAGGCATGTTACGACCCCCCCTGTGGAAATCACTGTTCCAGAGCTACTGTGCTGCCTAACGTCAAACAGACTTTGTTATAAATGTCAGTGTATAAGTTGCACCGGTGTAAAAGACGCAGGCTGTTTTTGGGGTGTCTCTCAGAGGGAAAAAAAAGCTTTTCTGTAGCGTATTGTTATTAACAACGTGTGTACAAACTATTTTAATAGTATTTCAATTTATTTTCATATTATATTGTGTTGTCTTGTATTGTCTTGGTAAGTCAGGTGCAACATTTAAAAACACATCGCCTCTCTCTCTTCAAAAAAAATAACATTTGTTTTATCAACTCAAAGTTGATTAAAGCGATTTTCCACTGCATACCGTCCACAGTGTGCAGTTTCTGTGCACATCCAAAAACAAGTAAAAGATTTTTCTAAACTAAAACGAAAAATATGTATGTGGGAAATACTGCTGTCCACCTGATCAAGAAAATTTTGTAGTTTTGTACTGAGGACAATTAAATAATTGCACGTGAAACTCACTTTACACAAGATGTCAGAAAGTTGCATGTGCATTCGAAAAGCATACAAAATATGTACTGCTCTCAAGTGTAATTATGGCAATAAACGTGATTCTAACAGCGTCTGTCCCCATGGTAACGGCACTTACACTGAACTGAATCAAATCAGCTGTTGTTTCGCTGTCGCCAACATGTTCAGAAGGTATGAGAAGTGTAAGGGTGTGAGTCCATGTGGCATTTTTTTCATGCAGAAAGTGCTGCTGGTGCGCTTGGTAGTGCTGGGACGAAGCACTTGTGCACTGAGAGAAAAGGCGCCGTGAACCTAGAGAAAAACTGCTGCATGTGCGTCTTGTTGCCACGACAACAATATCTTGACAAGAGTATGATTGACACTGCTCCGTTGCTTTTATTGTCTGTTTTCTGTCTGAAATCCTTTTTTTTTTTTTTACTATGAGTGAGCATCAAACGGAGGATCCTTTCCCTCATACCTTGTTTGGATGATGAGCTTAATGATAACATGGACCCGCGAACACGGCTGTAGCGGATCATGTAGCGGATCACGGATGATGTGGGTGCACAAACAAACACAAACAAACACAAACAGGCTTTCCTCTCTCTGTTATGACAGTTTCTGTCGGACATATCGTACAGCTGTGGGTACATGGAGACGGCCAACACCAGCTTCTCCTCCATCTTGAAGTTCTGACTGAACTACCTCCACCTCTAATGATCTACTGCTGGTTGAAAAGTTGGGAAAATTTAAAACTTTAAGAGCTCGAAGCACTCAGAGAGGCCGCACAATAAAAGCGAAGCACTCAGAAGAAAGAAACTTTTGTGCTTTTTCTCCATGCAGCCACCTGCTGCTGCATACACTCTCTCCTCATTGAGAACAATTTAAAAAAGATGCTGGCGCTCATGAAGAAACGGCATGGCCCCTATTCTACATCAAAGTAAAGCTTCACTACTTTTGAGCTACCCACAGAGAAATGTGGCAAGCTAAGCTACGAGAAAATGGCAAAAGTAGATCAGTACTTGCAAAGCTTTACTTCATGTCAAAACAGTGTTGTCTCAGTGAGGAGAAACTGTCAGCCAGACAAACAGGCAAAAAAATGTTCAGTTGAACTGTTTAATAAAAAATAACAGATTTCAATTAAAACTATCTGGCTATGTCAGTCGTTCAAAAACAGAATTCCAAAATATATTTTTCAGTCAATTAAACCATAATAAATAAAAGTAATAGAAACAATAAATATAACAGACCTAATTTTAAAATTTTTCTTTTCTTGGGACATTAGAACTTGAACATGTCCTGCAAATAACACGTGATTTCAGGATGTCATCCTCTCTCTCCTCTCTACATACTTAATACTCTTCTTTGTCTCTCCAGCTCTTTTCTTGGCCCTTAACAAGCACAGCAAGACATGTCAGAGAAGCACAACGTAGTCAATCAGGGTCAGAGTAGGGTGGGTCTTGCCAAAAAAGCCAATAGTTAAGCAGCAAGCAGAATAAACTGCAGGATTAATATGTGATATCATGTGAAAGTGCTTCCCTCATCTACTTGCCTCGGTGTGGAGCTGGCGTCAGTCACGTGACTTATCCTCAGTTTTATTACCCTTTGATTCATCCAGACCTCTGCAGAAAAAAAGAATGCTGCATTTCAGAGCTTTTCCTGGGAAAACAGCTTGTAGCTTTTGCAGACACTACTGCACTATTTGGTCAATAAATCAACTTGGCTACTGAAAAGCTATTTGACTCAGAATGTAATGATGTTACCACCACACTTTGAAGAAATGTAGTTAAGTTATTTACATTGCTACTTGTAGTGATGCTACTGACCAACACTGACTTCAGTCACATAATGATCAGGGTGAGGGTGCAGTGCAGCATTAGATCTCGATCTGGCCAACAGAGCTGCATGTGTGCCATGTGGCCGCATGTAAATAAAAACCTCCTTTATAGCAGACACTTGAAATGACAAGTGAAATTCAGGCTGAGCTGGTTTTGCATTCTGTTTACCTTGTATGCATAGGGGTGATTTGACTGAAAACTTGGATGTATAATTCCTGTGTAGATTCTTGTGTGCTGAAGTTGAATTATGGAAAATGATGAACAAAATCATCCATGTGGTCTTGAAAATGGCAGTCAGACGCCAGCTAGTCCTTGTAGTTGAGCTGCGTAAGGCATCAAAAATGTGTAAAAATAGTGGGAGCAGCAGACAGAGCAGCAGAGCGTACATGCTCAAGTGAAATTCATTTGATAAACAAGCATCTAAGTGAGCTTCCTTTGACTCCCATTGCCCCAAAAAACACTTTTTAAAAAAATTATTGCCGTAAATACACCATTTGTCATTGCCAGAAACTTTAAAAACTTTAAATCGGCATATTTTCAAGTTTCTGATGGTCATTGAACATCTCACGTGTGACATCGGACACGTAACCAAATCTAAGCATAAATCTAATTTAAAACTGGCATTTTATAAAATTTGCTTTATTCCTCATGTCTTCTTCAAAATCTGCCAAACACAAACTGTTTGTTCCATCTACATTCTGTGAAAAATTTTAAAAAATTCTGCCTGTCTTTGTGCACTTGCAACGCCATAAATGAATCAGAAAGGCCCTCCCCTCGCCTCTATAATCCATGAGCACAGTGAAAACTTAGCGCTGCCTGGCAGGATGCCTTATGCAGCCTGACGACGGGCTGCAGAAGCAGAAGCACAGGAGACCTTTTTACCTTTTTTCTATTGCCATGGTTGTCCTGAATCCATACAGGTGCCACAGGGAGTAAAAATGTGACAGAAGCAAAAAAACGGCCTAAACTTGCTTGAGATTCAGAGTAATTAATGAATCATTTATTTTATCCAGGAGGAAGAAACAATTGTGTCACTTATGTTTACGTGACACCACACATACCAAACAGACAGACGGTTGTCTGTTTAATAGAGTTATGCACTTTTAAAGAGGATGCTTATGATTCCAACTCAAACTGTCCTTGTCTTTCCCATCATGCCTTAACATGCTGCTGCCCTGTTGTTTTCTGAACATCAACAGGATGAGAGGCCCTCCATTATCTCTGTCAACATCTCTCGCATCACATTGTGTCACTCCTGCTGAAAACAGAGCCTCATTTTCTTCCTGGAGGCACAGAAGTCTTTTTATTGTCAGTGTCAAGTGCCGAGCCATTTCTCGAACATTTAGCGGCCCGTACACAAACAAATTTACTGCTAATTTCTTTGATGTGCATCATTGCTGCTTTGCCTGCTTTTCTTTCACCCTCGTAGTCTTCTCATAAAGTTAGATCTACAGTTTGTTAGTTTAGAACTCCTCTCTCTATATGCTTTCATGTTATGTTAAATGGTGCATGTTTCCCCCTTTCTGATCCTCCTAATTTTATTTGCATATATAAAGTTGGTTTGTCCACAAAGTTCTCCACGTTTCAGTTTTGCTTCACCATAACTCACCCACACCCCCCCTCACATAACCCAGATGACTCGGCCTGTTGTTCAAAGTCAGTGGTGCAGAGAGTGTTTACATAGATGAGGGAGAGAGAGGAAGGACCGGGCCTGTAGTTAATGTGCTTATTCTTAGACACCTAAGTCCATTAAGGCAATTACTTTCTGGGATGTCAGGCAGTGTCTAAAAGGTTTGAGCCATAACAATAATCTTACTATTAATAATCCACCATGCTTAGCCAGGTTAGCTGTCTATGAGGAAGACAGCTGGCCTGGCTAAACCAAAGCATGGTACACTGTAGCTGCTGAGTGGATGCACATGGCAGTGGGTATATGTGCAGCAAGAACTGAATCATTCAACATGATGTTTAATAGAAAGTAAGTAACAGCTCTTGTCAGTACTTAACTATTGATGCAGGTTACCTAATTTGAGAAAAAAAGGGGATAGCAAAGAATGAATAATTGGAGGAATTAATGACTGCTAGTTAGCTGCTAGCTGGCACCTACTGATGTAAAGGGTCACTCAGCAGTTCATAATCTAATAGCTTGTTTGTCAAATCACGTAGCACAGGGAACTTATTAAAAAGTAACAGAGTAAAGGTGAGTGTTATGGACTGGAGGCAGACCTTTAGGAGTAAGTATTTGATTGTGTAAATTTACTGTACATGCTCGAAATTTATTAGGACAGTTTTTTTATTTTTATTTTTTATTTTGTTAGTTTATTTGTCAGGGACAATACATACATCTAATGTTCATACATCTAAACTGTTCATTGAATTTTCAAAAAAATCTTTGTGCCCTCAAGAGCCCCACTGCTATGTCTCAGTCCAAGGGGATACACTATCGTGTTCTGAAAGCTAAAGAATAAAAATGTGTTTTAAGGTGTGATTTAAAATCTGCAGTGTAAGGGGCCAGCCTAACATGCAACGGCAGCTATGTAGTTTAGGGGCTGCAGCAGCAAAAGCACAATCATCTTTGCACTTCAGCCTGGCTTTGATGGTGGTATTTGATTGACAATTTTCTCTAGCGCTAGCACAGCGTTAACTTAGTGTGAGAAAGGTCCGGCTAAGAAAGTCTTGTAATATTACCATGCGAGTCCTGCATTGATGTGAGTTGCACAGGTGCGAAAATTTCCACCATCTTGGACAGCTAGCTACAGCTACACCATTTGGACAAACCATATGTCACGATCTGAGTTTCATGTCTTGATCTGGGCTTTAAATCTGAGTCTAAATCATATTTAATGTTTTAAAACTACACCATAACTGAATAGAAATGCTATTCTGCCTTTGTTGCAAAATAAAGCTCGTGCTAGTTTAGCCAGCAAGGACGCTAGTGCTAGCCAGCTAACAGGAGTGCTCATGCTAATACCATTGCTTGCTTGGATAGGCTAGCTCTGTTTTGTCTGTAGCGCTAGCAAAGCCATTTAAAGTACTTTGGCGCTAGAAACAACAGAGTGTCCGCAAGCCACACCATCAGCTGGGTTGAGCTTGAGCTGAGACGGACCAGTTTACTCCGCTGCAACTTTCCCTGCAACCGTTTGGTCTCAGTTCAGACTGGACTGAGAGAGACAGCGACAACAAATGAAATAAAACACGAGCCGGCGCTAACGGCTGCAGCAGATGTGCTTCCCAACGAATCTGATGCTACTGCTAATAATAGCTTGCTAGCTCCTTTGCAGAAGGTATCTACTGCAATTTGAATACTTGATTTGTCCAAGTGGTGTAGCCGTAGCTTGCTGCCAAAAATCGCGGACATCTTCGTGCATGCATGACTCACATTAATGCAGGACTCACATCGTGTACTTACAAGTCTAAATAACAAAATACAAAAATGTCTCCACAAGCTGTTAATCACATAAATGCTGTTGTGTTGTGATCAAGGTTGCACCATTGTCATGGAAAGAGACAAATGGACATTTTTCACTTGAAATCATATCACTTTATTGAGTAGACGCGGGACAGCAGGAGCTTCCTCCCTCTTACTGCCGAGGATGGACGCTGTCGTCCTAGCAGGAGCTGGCACGAAGCAGCAGTAAAGATAGATTCGTCATTTTTTAACACATTGTTTCCTGAAGACACCACATTCTACCACATTACTGTTTTTTGGTCCTTAAACGTGGCTTTGTGGGTTTAATATCAGATATTTTTCTTTAATATGGGGTGTCTTTTTCTTTAGCGCCTGCAGTGGACACGCCTCCAGCTTGTTAGAGCTTATTAGAAAACGGCTTGATTTTCCGTGATTTTGAAAACAAATTTTATGTATTGCACTTGATGACATTTTTAATCATTCAAATTTGGCTGGTATGTAATAACATATTTTTCTGTTTGGTGACAAACTGAGAAAAGATATTTCTTTCTGCTTTACATGGACTTAAAGTTGTCAGCTAAATGACAACTGTTCTATGGCTTGTGCCAAGTGCTTATTTAGGTTAATGTTTATTCCATAAGTTGTTTGTAAATGCCTTAAAAACTCTGCAGATGACTTTTTATTTAGAGATGTTACGATATGATTTTTTCCTTACCGATACCAATTCCAATACACAAACTTGGGCAGCGGCTGGTACAGACGATACCTGCACATAAAAACAATAATTCATTTTAATCATAATTTAAATTCAATTTGTAATCATACTTTATTAGAATAAAAATATTTAAATGGAACACTATCAAGCAGTAGTGCAAGAGCAACTTAGAAACTAAAATCTAGGAAACTTTAATTCCTTTCACTACCCTAACTAAGCTAACTTGGAAGTAGCCTATTACCGCTTATATCAATCTATACCGTTGGTATTAGATTGGTGCACAGACTGGTGTACAATACTGACACTAGCATTTTTGGTAGTATCGGAGACATTTTACTGGTCTTGGTATTGGAATGACTCTGTTTTTATTGTTTCCATTTGACTTGTAAAAAAATGTAATCTTATAAAAAGTGTCTCAAATACCAGTTTTCAAGCTGATGAACCATGAGAGAATGAGCGAGTTCATTCCTACTGGCAGAACTTCACATTTGGGAGAGATCTACTATATAACTGAAAACACAGGGTTACTAAAGTTCTATTACAACATCTAACTCCATTTTGTGTGTAATGTCAGAATACTCTGGATTCTATGAAGTCAAAAGTTCTTGAGTCAAGTGAGCTTTAATTTAGCGCTTTATTACTAATTTCTAATTTATATTATGTAATGAAAGAAACGATTGAGATTCTGACTGCACTTCCTCATCATTAAGAACTTCAAGTGTAAAACTGGTAACACACTTGGTAGAATAATTTCTGCTTATGATAACGTTGTACCATCCCTCTGCTTGCAGCTCTCAGTGTGTTTGGACAGGAGTTTCCATCAGGCCCTCATGGCTGCACAGAGGGAAGCTGTTACCCTGCGACAGGAAACCTTCTGATTGGACGGGCTGTCAACCTGTCTGCCACTTCTACCTGCGGCCTTGACGGGCCGGAGCAGTACTGCATTGTCAGCCATCTGCAGGTCAGGACACACATGAACACACAGTCCAAGTGAACTTTAAGAAGTTTCAATAATAGCATTAATATATGCGGTAAGAACTCCAGCAGCTGAAAATGAGGATAGATTAAGATTTTCCATTTGCACATTCTTGCAAATGGCAGGCTGATTTTGAAACATTATTTTTCTTTCTGTATGTACCATCATGTGCTATAATTCACAATAATCATCCAAAGTTTTGGTATTTGTAGCCGCAGAATAAAATCCCCTCATGTACCCGCAGTTTTACTTTTCCACATGCCTGTTCCGTCTCTCTGCACCCTTTCACAAACTATGTTACAATACACGGCACCCTGTAGTCATGGGATGGTTTGTTTATTCCTGCTTTCAAGCTTTCATCAATCTTCATCTTTGAGTTTTCACTCATCCGTCTTCGTTTGTTCATGTGTCTGTTTGTTCGTAGCCCAGTTACCATGAACAAGGCCCTGACTCTACCCAGCCTTTCAGTGTCAGACCCCAGGTGTAGGCACACAAGCCAACACACCTCCTTTACACACATATTACCTCCTGTCAGTGGAGCACAGTGATAGTTCATGAAAGTTGACCACAAGAGAAGGCATCCAGAAGCACACTTAGAGAGCTCTAGTTTTAAAAATCTGAAACTTTAATTTCAGAATTTTTGGTTAATATTTAAACTACATTTCAACCTCGTTGATTTGTTTTTTTCTAAATCCTGTTCACAGAAGAGATGTAAACAAATTAGGGCTGGGTGATGCTGCACAAATATCATCCTGATTTTTTTCAAGGCAGTATCACAATCTTGATTATATCACGATTCTTTAGTTTTTCATATTGATTAAAAGTATTTTACTAGTTGTGGCAAGTTCAGGGCCACAGTTTTGCTTACAAACATATGGTAGGCTTATATTTGGTTCCTGGTTCCTAAAAATTATTTCATTTTGATTTATGAATTATGAAATTACACAAATTACATGTGGATTAAATGTGTTTTGTAAATTAACTGTAGCCTCTGCAAAAGTAAACAAATTAAGATAAAAAAATATTGAACCCTTCAGGTGAATTCATGTGACGCTGTGTCCTGACAGCCAATCAGTGTTGACATCTTCTCCACGTCACTGACATCGTGTAGGCACGAATGTCGTGACGTCCGGACGTTGAATCAGACATGGCGGCCAAAACAAAAGCAGTGCTGTGTGTGAGTACACTGAGCTCCTACAGCACAGACTTTACACACCACGGGATCATGTTATGACCACAGACACAACTTTGATAAGTTTTCCAACATTTCTAGGACTTCCTCAACTGATGCAGAAATTATGATTATGTAAGTAATTAATGACAGAGGAAATGGCAAGCCCTCCCCCTCCTCCTGATGCTAACGTTACTCGCTAATGCTAACGTCTAAACTGTGGCTGTGTGTAACTTAACAGACCAGCGAATGATTTATGAACCTGGACATGATGTCATTAAGTTTTCCAGCCCGTCTAGGACCTCCACAACTGATACAGTGCAGCAAAAAACTTTATGCTGACTGTCGTTAATGACAGAAAATACTGAGCCCCCCATCCACCGAGCAAGCCCATGCTAAGTTAATATAAGCAGACTCAACTCCAGCGTGTTCATGATGCTTTTCATTTTTTTTTACAAGACGACATCGTGAAAGTGGAGGGAAGAAGGCGCCACGTTTGCTGTGTCTAGTTTATGTGCGTTTATTTATGGAAGGCGTGGAATGGAACAGAGCAGCAAACATTGTGATTTGGTTGAGAGAAAAATGCATTGTGTGTCTTCATGTAGCTCCAACAGATAAAATGTGCACTGACACACGATATAAATGATCTCTGAGTAACAGTGGATCATGGACACATTCTAATTGTTCACAGTCTAATATCGTCATATTGCACATCTCTAAAACAAAACTTCACTGGTGTGAACAAATAAATTGATAAAGCAATTAATACATGACGTATTTCTTCTTCTGCTGCTCCTGTTTACTGGCGTGCACGCACCCTGCAGTTTATTTTTGGTACTTATTTGATTCTAAAATTACATAAAGTGTTAACATGAGTCTAAAAACAACATAACATGGTAAATAAACAAGTCACAACAAGCACACAGGACCGTTTAGAGCTGTTGGAAAGTTTATCTGATGACTTTAGGCGGCGACAGGCTAGCACTTCCCATTGACTACCAGTGTTTGAGCTAAGCTAATTAGCGGTGGGTGAGCTCTGCCCGTCTCTTCCTTGTTCCTGCGCACTAGCAAGCACACAAGAGCATGCATCCTTCAAAATGGCCCTTGAGAAGAGCTTTTCACATTTTATCAGTACAATAGCTCCTTTTTTTATGGAAACTTCAAACCAACTTCACTCCTCTGAGCCTCCTCTCATTATATACACAGCCTTAAGAAGAAAACATGACAACATGCTGCTCCATACTCTTCTTCACCTCTGTAATGCGGCTCTTACTTTTCTATCAGCCTCTGCATGACATAAATCCAGACGTGTTTAACATCATGTTTGCGCTCAGTTGTCCTGCATGCAAACACTACATACGTTTTCAAAGCAGCTACATGTATTAGCTTGTGCTTCCTTTGCCTCAGGGCAGGAATATGCAAGGGTGTCATCTTCCAGGTGAACATGATTGACATCTCCTGATTGGTGAGAGGCCTTTCACCACAATGAGAGGCTGGATATGGTGTCATCCTGTTGCGCCATATCCAGGTGCAGACCATTTTTGGTCAGCCAGAGTCGCACAACCAACATTTGTCTCATAGCATTTAAAATTCCCAGAAGTTCATAAATCATTTGTGTTTGACATTTTCCTCTTGTTTTTTTTTGTACAATTTTGTTTCTTGAGAGATCAGATTTCAAGTTTTTTATGGAGAAGCAGTGCATTTGGGAATCTACAGCCAAGCGTTTGTGTTGAGGATACTTAACATGACCCTCCTTTGGCCCTTAGACCTTTTGGTAGAGTGGAACTCACACTGAAACCTAAGACAAGTTCCCTTTGTAAGAGAGAAGGACAGGAAAATGAAGAAAGAGATGGGAAAACATGAATTTACCCTTCACTAAGCTCCGCCCCGAAAAGCAAACAAGCCAGTCAGATTGAGCATCTGCCAACTCTGACCACAGTCTAACAACTACACGGCTGTGCTCCGTTCATGAAATCTTTTCAGATTTTCTCCATTTTCAGGCTGGTTCTGTGAATTTTAAGCTCATCAAGGTTAAACATGTCTGGAGCACTTTTAAAAGTGATGCTTGTTATTTGGCGAGGTTTGAAGAGATTTACGTTTTTTACCTTTCCAAAATCAAACGCTGGAAAATGTAACATCATATTGTGGGCAAAACTATTTTGGGTGTCCTCATTCCCTGTTAAACCCCTCACAGCTTAAAGTGAAACTAGACAACTTTTTTGGCTTAACTTTGTCATTATGATGTATAACTTGATTAAACAGTGTAAAAGTGATTAAAAAATGACACCATTCGCTGCTAAATTGATCCCCAGTAAGCCCTGTTTTTACCATGATAGTTTCTTTGCCACCGGTTTTCATGAAAAAATGAAAAATCAGCGACGCTCTCTGTACTCTCTGTCCTGATTGGCGGTCCACCATGCACTTCGTAGTAACGGGTACAAGCTGATTAGCTCACCGTGCTCTGACTCGCCTCTGCCAACAACAGAGTGTCTGCAGCCACACCGTCAGTCGGCTCGA
>JAPZDX010000002.1:2479832-2494586 GCA_029783625.1 Naso annulatus | reverse complement strand
TCAGTATAATTGCATGTGTTTATGACAAACATCCTGCAAAATAAAACCCCCTCTACCAAACGACGCAGGGCTTACGTGACAGTAGCAGGGTCCATCTTTCCTGTCACCTCTAGGCCATAGAAGTGCTGCATGTCGCTGATGGCTTTGGACAGAATCTGAGCCGACTGCATGGTGGACATCTGCCTGCTGGCCTGAGACAGGTAGCCGAACTTACGCAGCCATGCCTGTTGAGAAGAAAGTGACAAGTCATTTTTGCTCATGCAGCTTGGGAAAAGTTGCTGAACATGTGACATGTGCGTGTTTTTGTGTGTGATGCATGGTGCGTGTGTATGACAGCCACATCTGGGAAGGAAGCGCTGTGATGCTAATCCAGGAACACGCCACTGTCTAATGAGTGGAGAGAGCATCTGAGGAGTTAAAAGAAAAAGGGAAAGCAGAGATAGAAACCAGATGGCTTCCATTAACATTACGACATTCCTGCTCCCTCATTCCTGCGCCTTTTCCTCACTGACAGCCAGGATGAGGAGAGGAAGTTTGCAAACAGGAACACTAAAAGAAAAATAATAATTAAGCTGTATATCACTACTGTGGCACAAAAGATAAACACACAACTCTGCATGTGTGTACTTCAAGTGAAGGTAAAAGACCATCCTGCTGACAGTCTAGCGACACATGATGAATTTTCCGTCTTTGTTTTATGTTTGCTGACAGTGAAATTGAGCGTGCAGAGCCACGTAGCTAAATAGGACGATGGATCCTGGGGGGAAAAAAGTCTCTCTAGTTTGCAGCTCTGCTTTTTTAAAAAGCCCCAGCAGCTCAGAAAACATCCCCACATGGCCCCTCTCACACAGCTGGATCATGGGACTCATACCTTCATGCCTGTACAGTACAAACACAGGCCAGCGGCAAAACACACACACAAGCAACTTTCAAACTCATCATGCATGCACACACACACACACACACACACACACACAAAGAGAGAAAAAAGCCCCTAAGAGATCTTTCCTGTGAAGCACAACAAGTCTGAACCGATGTAATGTCGAAGTGGGCTCATTCACATCATGAAAGAAAAGAAGCGAAACCTCTTCTAGAGCAGAGCCAGTAGAATAGAGTAGATTATTGTTTTTATTATACCAGAGTGCTCTGGATATTCAGTCAGATATTTGTGTGTAAACAATTTGGACTGTCATTTTTTCTTCTTTTCATTTATATATATACATATATCACAAGGAAAATATAAAAAATGGCTTATGAAAGATGTGTTGAAACAAACAATGCTCTTCACACACGTAAACAAAGAACCTTAATAACTTCTTTTGTTACTTCTTTAAAGACGGCCTACATAGAGTAATGGTAACCTCCATATTAAGCATAATAAGAGTGTAGACACATTATAAAACACTCGAATGTAACTGTAAGCAGGTTTAAGCACATTTTAGGTGGTTGTTAATGCATTTCACAACGATTAGAACTCCCATCCCTCTGAAAACCTTGTATAAACAGTCAAGGAATGATTGCATCTCTTAAAATTTTAGGAAATCCACGTGATTAACCCTTGCAGTGTGTTACGAAACTTTACTCTAACATTTCTACACATATTCACAGGCTTTGAGCTGCATCTCTCTGAGTAGAGTTTACTCAGATATCACGAGGGAGAGTAACAAGTATTTATATTCATAAAAGTGACGATAACATATTTTATATCATTATTATACCCTAGGTAAGTGTGTGGCCCTAACTTTGTAAAGTGTGAGTTTTGTGTAGATTGTCAGATAGATGCACTCTTTCAATGTGTGCACCACCTGTGCAGAGATAGAAAAAAGGTCAAAAGGTCACAACATCCCTGCAGTGAAACAGTCCATCTGATGCTTTGATGATTCAGCAACACAAACATGAAAATATGAGCGCATGACCTGCTTATGAGGAGCTATAAGCCTACAACAAACTGCAAACAGGTTTACCTCAGCTCATTATATTTCAATATGGCTAACAACTTCAAATGTATTAATCCCAGACAGGAATATTGTGACCATCTGGCGTGTGCATTAACACACAGACATGATTGTACCTCAGCACTGAAGTCTTCTTCCTCTGGAACATCTGCTGCCGTGTTGCAAAGGATCAGAGAGAGTAAGGACGACAATGTGATGAAGATCTGGGTCCAGGGTTGTTTGGATGCCATCTTTTTAAGTGATAAAGATGACGGAAAACAGCCCAAATGAGTTTCTCCGTCAGGCAGGAATACAGGACAAAGTGCTGCGGGATTACTGTCTTCTTCTCTTTTTACATTTAATCACAAACGTCGGCAACAAAGTGAGCTATTTGCTCACTTCTGAAATTGGCGCATCAGAAATCCCGAAAAACAACTACAATGTTTGAAAAAAAAAAAAAAATCCTTTGGAAAAGGATCAATATGGTACTAATCCATTCCCGGTGTCAGGCAGTCCGACTTGTCTTGCAGCCTCATGGCTCATCCAAGTGTTCATACAGCAGTTTCTTTCATGCATACAGAAAAAAACTCTGTGGCCCAAAGAACTGGACTTCACTCAGCACAGCAACAACTCCTGCCACTCTCTGCCGACAAGGCGTCCGGGCGCACAGCGCGCACACGAAAAGCGCAAAGTTACGCACAATCTGAACTTGCAACAAAGTACTGCACACGTAAAAACTTCAAAACTCAAGTCCACGGGTGTTAAATTTCACCTGCGCCGTATTGCACCAACGAACATCTACGGCCCTTATCTCAGAACGGAAACGCGTCGCGTCGATATTTGTGAAACCGCCATCAAACAGCTGCGTATCTGATAAAAGATTTCTCCTGATTTATAAGCAGAGGGTCCGCCTCCCTCTGGATACGCCAGACCCACATGAGAAGGCCTGTGGAGGCACTGGTCAGTGCGCCATCTGCTGGTTCTTCTGGAAACCACAGGACAGTATTAACTGTTAGTCCACATGACCACAAACAAATGTGGAGTAGGACTTTAAATATGTGAAGATATTTTACTTGATTCAGCATCTTCACTGAAGCAAAATAAGTGCGTCTTTCCTTTTTACCTTACATGGTTAGTATTGTGCATTCCTCAAAGTTAAATATATATTCAACAGTTTAAAAGGGGAAAACAGAACTTTCATGCTGAGTTGTCATGCAGCTACAAGTACAAATATACTGCAGTCTTCATTAATGTTACACCTGCGATTTTCCTACTATAATGTATCAAAATGTCTCATCTCAGGACAGGTATTATTGTGGTTATTTATTAAATCAAAAACAAATTTTAGTTGTCTCCAGTTCTGGTACTTTGTTGTTTTGACTTTTTATGAAACACTCAGTGTAAAGCGAGATCTCCACACAATCTGTGGATGATGCAGCTTTCAATTAAATCATCAGGAACATCCAGGAAGACCTTCAGAAAATTGTGACCCAGAGGAAAATGAATAATTCGATGTGAAGCTTGCTGAGCAAGTTTATCAACTACTTTCGGAAAATTGCTATTATGTTAGAAACAAAATTTGAATTTTTCACTCTGTACAGGGGTAAAGGTCGTCCACCCTCTTATGAAGAACGGACGAGAACAATGGTGCAACTAGCTGCCTATGAGAGCATGACATATACGTTTGATCAGTATATGTTTACATGGAGCCCTTTTACTGGCTGGCTAAACATAAATTAAAGGTCATTGGAGTAACTGTGGGTGTATGTTTGATGCCAGTGTGAAAATGTCATTTTTCTCCTTCCCAATCTGTCTACAGGAGATCTCAAGTAGGTCTGCATGACATGTACCTCTGTTGAACCTCCTCCTGATTTCATTAAAATGAAACTTTGTTGTTGTTACTTTGTCTTCAACTTTTCAAATTGAAATAAAATGTGCATCATAAAAGGGTTAAAGGTTGTAATTTCGGTAACAATTTCTGTGAAGCCTGTCTCTATAATGCATTATAACACATCATGAACACATATAATCCAACAGAACTTATTATTAACACTCTTATAACGCATCAGATGTAGTTATGATAATCCAAATCTTGCTTATAACTATGATCATACAGCACTATAGGCACATCATAACGCATTATAAGTATGTTTATAATAAATAATAGATGGATGTTTTGAGTGAAGTGTTATTTCCTCCTGACTAGCAGTCACATTTTTGCCCAGTTTAAAACCTAGAACCCC
The DNA here is from genome assembly GCA_029783625.1 of Naso annulatus. Classification (NCBI taxonomy): domain Eukaryota; kingdom Metazoa; phylum Chordata; class Actinopteri; order Acanthuriformes; family Acanthuridae; genus Naso; species Naso annulatus. Next base: position 2,490,409 of record JAPZDX010000002.1, on the reverse strand, counting down.
GACCTTGCTGTGACATAACATGGACAGGAACAACAGAAGATACAGATATTTAAAGTTTTATTAAAGCTACCGACAGCAGCAACATTATCATCGCTCCTCTGTTTCTGTGAGCCTCCTGCTGCCTGCCTTGGCCACAGTAATGAGGATGATGAGGATGAAGCCCACAGTCCAGACGGCCGCTACGGGCAGCACTACCGTCGTCAGAATGCCTGAAAACAAACGTCAGAGAAATAATCCTCGTATTCACATCAAACACTGTAGAGAAACATCACTTCCTGTGAGGCCTACAGAGAAAACAAAGACACCAGCTCGGGTAATATAACACTAATGCCTGATAATAACAGCGGCTGGATAAAGAAACACGAGCTTACTGGGCTGAAGTCTGTCTGGCATTTCAACCTTGATGGGTCCATATGACAGGAGGCCCTGAGAGGGGTCTGCTCTCACTGCTTCTCTCTTACTGATTGAATTACAGTTCTGTACAGAGAACAAGAGACATGAAAGACCTCAGAGCAAAGCTATAACATCAAAGATAATACACAGACCCTCTCATGAGCAAGCATGTTTTATGTTCACTGTCACTGTATTTCTTAGGCCAATGTTAGGACTGGCACATATACAAACATGAGGCCTTGTGTTAAGACTACCATATATGAGAGTAAGATGAGCTCACGGGCGTGCAGGACTTGTGGTCGTCCGGCTCACACAGCTGCACAGTGCAGTGCAGATAGAGGTGGTGAGGCTCTGCTGTGAAGCGAAACATGTCGAAGCTGTAGCGAACGGTGGAACTTCCCCCGTTACGGCCAGACTGTCCCACACTCGTGTTAAGAAATGAAACTGTTTGGTCGTTCACACAGCTGGATAAAAGAGATGGTATGGATGGGATGAATGAGAGTTTATAGTAAAAAAAAAAGGACAAAACTGAGAGGAGCTGTTAATTGAGTTGCTCAGACCCGTTCAGGAGCAGAGTGTGAAACAATCCTTCTGTTCTGTTGGGCTGTTGAGTCTGTGTGGCCCAACACTCATTAATGCGGAGCAGGAAGATATCAACAGGCTCTGTGACCTTCACCTCCACATAAACCTGGACACATTTAAAACCATCTTTTAAAGATATCACTGACATGACATATGATGACGTAAATAGCTTAAAAGGCCCAGTGTGAAGGATTTAGGGGATCTGTTTAAAGAATATGGCAGACATATTATATAATATTCAGAAGTATGTTTTTGTTAGTGGATAATCACCTGAAAATAAGACTCATTTTGTTTTCATTACCTTAGAATGAACCTTTTACATGTATACAGAGGGAGCGGGTACTCTTCCACAGAGTCTGCCATGTTTTTAAAGTAGCCCAGAAGGGACAAACAGAACACTGGCTCCAAAGTGGGCCAGTTCTGGGAGTTTCATGGCCGCCGTAGGTTCTTCTACATGCTTGGAAGAGAAGAGTGATTCGAGGGATATTTAGTCGGGTGCGATCACAGTATCACAGAACAGTGTTGTAGTCAAGACCACACTGCCGAGGTCAGACTACACAACATCAGCCTGATAATAGTCCGACCGGGATGATGTAGGGCGACAGGAAGGCTTGCAAACAATCAATGAGCATCGGGTGAGACAACTTTTGTTTCATCTCGTGTAGTGTGTCATTATGGACGACATCTATCATCTATCTATGGATGCTGCATCTAGGACACCTCACGACCTCATGACAGAAAGACTAGCATGTTTAATTATTTTATTTACCTCCCACAACAGCTTGTCAGTAGTAGTAGTTGTCAGTGGCGAGGCTTCCTTGCCGGTGATGATGCACGTCATGAACTACAAACAATGACTGATCGGGTAGCAACTTGTAGTCTGTCATGTCTCTCGTCCACGACACAGCAAGAATTTACAACTCTATAACCGCCTAATCTGACACAGTGAACATGTTAACAGACAGAATATCTTGTAGTTTGGCCACGGCAGAGACCAAGACTTGACCAGATGTGCCAAGACAGATTCAAGACTAAGACTTTAAGGGGCTGAGACGGAGTCATGACCAAGACCAAAGCTGGGCCATGTTGTTTTACATATGAATTTCCTGTGATTAAGGCAGCCAAACTTAATCACAGATGAGCTGGCAGACATCTCTGCTTCCAAACAACCACACTGCTTCTCTTTGTGTCGTTTCCATGAATCTTCTCCCACTTGAGTGAAGGCGGGCAGGGAGGGGTGGCAGCCATCAACAGTGACAAAAAAACAAAAACAAAACTACAAATAACTCACATTTTGGCAGCATTTGAAGAGGGAAGTTTTACATCCCATTACAGTAATTATGTTAAAAAATAAATCTGTTGTTGTCTTGACCGATCTTGATTAAAAATCCAGAGTCCCCTTTTTTCCGAGATTAAAAATGCTTCCGATCCAACATGAGACTGAGACCCTCAAAAAGTGGTCTGGAGACAAAGACCTATCTCGAACACTGCAGCACTAATCTACAGTCCTTACTGTTACATGTCACTAAATCCTGCACACTGGACCGTTAAGCAAAACTTCAACAATTTGTCGATAAACGCTGACTTACCTTGTCTCTGAGTTCGATGGTTGGGGCACTGCTGTAGGCCTTCGTGTAAGAGTGGTCTGTGTACAGCATCATCTGTATGGTGGCATCAAGCTCATCCACACGCATCACTGTCTCGCTGTCCGTCAACAGAGGGAAGAAAACACAAGGTGGGTTTACAGCAGCGATTTTAAACTGCACTAAATAATTTAGGAATTCAGCCTGCAGTAAAATCAGGTTGCTAGAGACTGTAAGGCGATTTCTGGTTGGGACAACGCCTGAAAGAAAAATTACCTGGTAAACCTAATCACTGCAGCAGGAGCCTGAACCAGGAGGATTTCCCTTAAACATTCTTATTTACGCATAGAAACGGAAAAGCTCAAAGGACAGAAGGAATTCTGTCAGTATCCAAGGCATCACTTAAATTTTAACATTTGTGTGCCAGTATAAATGCCATTACAGTGTCTGTCACGAGTATTTATTCAACAACATACCTGGAATATGGGACGACTGGAAAAGGCAGGCTGACTGTCCTGAGGTATGGATAGCTGCATCTGTATTCAAGCTTGATGACGGGATTTCTGATGATGTTTCCAATAACCTGAGGGTCTGACAGCAGACTCAGGGAATATGAGATGTGGGTAAAGTTTTTCTGTGCGAAGGGAAAAGATAAACATTATGGACACGAATAACTGTTCAAATACATGTGCTAAGCATGTAGGGTAGGCCAGCTGTACCTCCAGTGGCTTGCCTCCACAGGTTAGATAGTCCTCTTTCGATATCCTGGACGTGTAGTACGGCACACCATCGATGACCGCTCTCTGAGCACGACATGATTTGTTAGACGAGTGCAGGGACTCGAGCGGCACATTGTAATACTTGAAGAAATCCTCGATCACACTGATTGTTATGTAGTTTCTGCCACACGTAACTCTGATGTGTGCATCTGCAAAAAAGAAATTTAATAAAATAAAATCCAAAAAGTAGGTATTTAAGGGGAGTACATACTTAAGATTCATAAAAGGACATGTACCGTTACATTAAAGCATGATTTGTCATAATGTGGATCCTATAGAGCTGAAAAACAACATGAATGTTGTCAGGGTTATACATCGACTTATCAGCTCATGTTTGATGACTGAAAATTTACAATTTCACAGAGAACCTGCATTACAAACTGGGGTCAACTGGGGTCAGCAACCAAAACAAATGAACTTAAAATTAAAATAAAACATAATTCAAATATCCAGGCTTCTGTTGTATTTACTGCTGACCACCAAGTTTTGAACCCCCTCCAACAATGCTCCACTTTTAGGGGTGTGTGATATTATTGGCACGTTATCAGTATCAGCCAATATTGGTATTAAATTAAATATTGGACGTCGGCCAACATGCCGATATCCACCGATATAATAACCAATAAAATAATAGGCTGATGTTTCCTTGATTAAACACCCAGTTACATTACATAAGTTCAGAGCATGTGAGCGGAGCGCAAGCGGGACAAATCAACGCTCTCAGCTCATGGAGCTGTCCATAACATGCGCTCAACACCTCCTCACACCACTTCACTCCGAAATCGCTCCGCTCACAAAAATGGAAAGAAAGAAAAAGAAGAAAAAAAAAATCCCCACCACATTTTGCAAGCAGCCGTGGGGCGCATCACTCCTCCCAGTCGGTCGTTTTCCTCATGTAGCCTCATAAACCTGACGTTTGTATTTGAGGTCACAGCCTTTAAGTTGCATGTCGCATCTCATTGTAATTTAGAAAAGAAAAAAAACACTCCGCCTTCTTGGACCTGGCACATTTGTAAGAGGTGGGCTTTGGCACGATTCGGTTGCCTGTGTGCAGAAGGTGTTGATGACGAGATCGATGCAACTGTTTGTGGAGTGTTTGCTTAAAATTAGGGCAGAATACATTATATGGAGCCAGCTGAACAAAGATCTTTGAAAAAAGATCCTTTGTGATTGTGGATATCACAAGACTGTTGAACAAAGTCGGGACAAGAAGAAAAAAAACTGAGTTTGATATTTGGAAGTGTTGAGTCAACTATTGCTCAGGCCAGGTCGGGGTGGAGCAATGTGAGTGTAGGCCAGCAAGGGAGTGGGAAGGAGGGACAGTCATGATTTAGTATAGTACAAGGCAATAGAGGTCTCCACCGGGTCCAGATTTTGCCCCCCAACCCTAGCAGAATCGGAAATGTAAAGAGCCAACCCGTACAAGACCCATTCAGTGGCTGAAAGCTCGATTCCAACCCAGGGATGTACAGAAAGTTAATGGACCGGTACCGTTTGGACCCGTGTTATCATTGAAAACCTCAGAACCGGACCCATTCGGAACCGAGTCTTATCAGCCCGACCCAGCCAGGGGACACAGACCCATTAAGAACTGAATTGGCAAATGTTAATTTGAGCGTCACAAGGAGTCATTTCTAACAGAACAAAACGTTGTGTCTTCTCTCCTCCTGCTGACTCCTGTGTGTGTGTGTGTGTGTGTGCCTCATCACATCACATAACATTATAATCCATCATCCTTGCCAAAAAAGTGGTTAAAATACATTCAACATCCAAGTTTTCCCAAGTACCGAAGTAAATATGGCTTCCTCTTGTAAAAGCATGGCTGAGGAAAAGTTCATCCACACGTTGCTGAAGCTTAAAAAATCCACTTGTTCTCACCAAACGTGTCATGCTTAACTTTATAACTTTGCTCAAGAAAATGGCTTTGACTGGTTTGGGTATAGCTTGGTCATTTTCACAATTGTACTGAAGTTATTGCTAATTCAGATTCATTCATCTGCATTCGGCTGCGACTTCCGCAAATGATGCTCCCTGACCCTTCACCTCTGATGTCAGCAGGCCGGGCCAGAGAGCACCGCCCTGGCTGGAGACAGGTCTCTGGTGGCCACCTAGTGGCCAAAGATGAATTCAGCAGTTACTTGCTTGCTGATTGTGCTGTTGTAAAGATGCACATGATAACAGGATAATTTACATTATACGTTAGGCTAATATTCGATCATCTTTGGGGTCTTTTCGGGTCCAATCGGGCATTACGTGTAAATTGAACAGACCTGGGATCTGTGGCAAAAGAATGGGACCCTACCTGGACCCAACTGATGATATTGAAAGTGGACCTCGACCCGTGTGGGTCCAGGGTTGGGCCTCAGGTTTTCGGGGGTTTAGACCCGTGACCACCTCTACAAGGCAACCTGGTCAAGTGTGAGTATGTCCTTACTCGCATTTGGCATTAGTCCTTACAATTTACCTGCCAAACATAAAATCCAACTGCATTTTGCAAATTTCAGTTTTGCTCGGCCCGGTAACAAATATTTTGAATATGTTTTAACTATGATGTTAAAAAACCAAAGTGCATTTTCCTCTCTGCTTTCACATCTGTGTGACAGTCCTGCTCTTGTGTTTCTCAGATGTGTTTGTGGATTGGAAGCAGAATGTCAATGAGGTGACTGTCAGACTGCGCTGTGGGGAGGGGGTGCAGAGGATAGAGGATATCAGCACAAACTTCACTGATGCACACTGCCATGTGTCCTTTCCAGGTAAGTCATTAAAATGTTTGTAGCATAAACAAACTACTACAGAGGAGATCAAATGAAAAGAATTCGGCTGAATAAAACCACTAAGTGCAGCTGTGCATTTCGGTTTAGGGGTTACTTGTCTGGAATCTGTTTCAAGAGGTTGAATGGTAAAGAGTTTGTTTTCATGTAAATATACTGTATTTGTTAAAGCTTTTGACTCATTCATCGCGTCTTTGATACATGTTTTGATTTTACTGTTTATGTTGATGGTCTGAGTCCAGGGGCCTGTACTACTAAACAAGTTAAACATGTTAAACACAAGTTTTTGGCTGACAAGCATCCTTTCTGAAATTCAAAAAATGCATCTACAATGTGGAAAAATGTATCAATTCGGGCAGTGCTAGTTACCTCGCTAATCCTGCTTTGTAGTACAGGCCCCTGTGCTGCTCTAATAAAATCAGTATGCATATTTTCGTTTTTCAGATGGACGGCAGTGGAGCTGCCAATTGCAGGAGGAAATTGAGGCCTCGTGTAGCAGAGTCCAGTACAAGGAGAAAGGAGGTTTCCTTCACATCATCATGCAGAAGAAGATTCCTTTTCACATCTGGCCTTCTCTCAAGGTGAGCACATTTGTGACTTTTTTTTTTTATCTGCAATCATACATTTCACTTTTTTTGCATATTATGTAATTGTTTCATAAGGATGTGTCATTGTAGTCACTGTAAACAGGGTCTTACGCGATTACAAAATGGTTTTGCATCTGTGTACTGTGCTTCAGTCAAACAAGAAGGAGAAGGAGGCAGTGCCCACAGAGACCAAAAATGACAAGGAGCTGGAGATTAAACCTGTTGCCTTGGATTCATCAGAGAAACCCAAACAGTCCTCTTCGCAGCCACAACTGCAGCCCCACCCTCCCTCCTCACCTGCACACAGTGAGTCAAGACGCAGTGGTGGCAAAACTGAGCGGGGTGTCAAGCGTTGCATGAAAAACAAAGCAGCATGTGACAAGGCCACCACAGACTCTGTAGGGGTGAAAGCTAGAGATGGCTCAGTCGTCACCAGCAAGCCCGTTACAGTCACAAGAGGCGAGCAGCAGCCTCAGGAACCCAGTGCCAAGGGCACCACTGTTTGCCTGCCCAAGACCACCAAGGACGCAGTGTCATCAGCCGACAGACAAACTCACTGCGTCATGTCTGCAGTACCCAATGGTAAAGCTCCACATGCACACCTGCCCGCTGGTCGGAGCCCACAGATGCAACACAGAAATGGAGACAACAGAGCCGAGAGACGAGATGGTGTACAGGAACAGAGACCAGGAGCTGCTGTCGCGGCTGCCAGCCATACCAACAAAACTCAGGTCAGAAAAGTTGTGAACTCTGAGGTGGCCACTTCAGTACCAAAGCTAGTTTGCTTTTATTATAAAAAATAAAATGTATATTTTTAATGGTTGTTTACATTATAATAATTTTAAAGCAGCTTTATTAATATTTTTTGCCATTTGGCAAAATCCCAGTTCCTTACTGTAGTACATCTAATGTAAAAACAAATCATGGCTGGTAGAAGAAGAAGAAAAAAAGTTTTAAACTTCTAATTAAGCAGTATATTAAATCTTAGAAACAAAACAATGTTAAAAATTCACACAATAAATAACACCTTACCTAATTGCAATAAATAAAAACATTTTCTACAAACTAAATCTTCGACAAACACAAACTCCAGCTCCAACGTCAGCAATATGAGCAAAATATGACACCTTTCCTTGTGGCAGTATGGCTGCCATAGTGACAAAATCTTTGCACTGACAATAAGCTCATGATGTCAGTCCCCAGTGCACCGACTAACTGTGTGAAGAAAGCGCTCCAACACGATCTGCAGAAGGCTGTTTTAAGTTACTGCTAATGCAAACTGAACATTTCCTACAGCTGCAGCTTTTTGGATTTCGCTTTGACAACTTGTCCTCCTCAATCGTCCTGCTGGTCAAGTCAAGTCAGATAATAAGTGAAATGTTACCGCCACAGAGAGGCCTGCAGCAGAATTATTAACGTGAGTCCGTCCGACAGTATTGATTTTTGAAAAAGGCAAAATGACGGTGGGGCTGGTTAGGCAAGTCCACCCGCGTGACACCGAGAACACCGACGACAACCAATAGTGTATACGAAGACAGAAAAACAGGTTAAGTTTTAAATAGTGTATTGGAAAAAAAAAAATTGAACCCAAAAAAGCAAACGAACCCCACAACACAAAAAATATAGGCCTTTTCAATTTAGTTGCAAATGTTCAATGCTGTCTGTGCATTTTTTTCCCCCAGTTGGCAATTACTTAGCTTCAGAATATCCAAGACACAAATTTCCTTTTCTGCATGAACGGTAGAAGTTTTGAAGGTTTGTTTCATGCGTACAACACACTGTGGCAGTAAGATTCAGGGGTCCTGGTAGCTCAACATCAAAGGAATTCAGAGTTGGAGTCTCACAGGTGATCCAGGACGCCACAAAAAAAAACTGACCTGCAGAAGGTCATTAAGGAATAATTAAAATTCAACAATTCAGTTGTACAGCATTCAAGAATCTTTGTGGGAAAAGTCAGTATAACTCAAGTTACACTATCCTTTAAATCAAAGATTAACAACAACAACAAAAAAAAACAACAACCATAATTGATATAATTCAACCATTGGAACATGAGGATTAACCACAAGAAGATACACAGGACTAAAATCAAAAAGTCCTCAACAAGTTTCAAGATGTGATTACATTCACCTGTGTTTAAATGCTAGTTGCTTACAAGCCTTTAATCGGCAGTTTCTTTGTAACAGTTCTGCATTGCAGTCTCAAGAAAGCTACAGAAGCTTATGCTAATAGCATGCTAACCATTGCTAGCTGGTTAGCATTCTAATATCACACAATATGCGGATATAACTCTCCTCTGACAGTGGGGGATTTAAGAGAGGGTTCGGGAGAGTCTGTTGTTCAGTTCAGCATTTCCTGATATAATGACTAATGAGGAGAACGGAGGAAAGTCTGCGCTGGTGCTGGACAGCTGGTGTGCAAAACAGCCAAACAGTCTAAGCAGCGCCTTCTGCTTCCTCTTCTTCCCTTGGTTTACTCAGGGATCGCAAACGACTTTAAGGTGCATAACGCCACCTACTGTTATTGCTGAATAATGAGGAGAATATTTGAGAATTTAAGAAATTTGAGTTAATCTCATTATCCATGCCTCTTCAAATTCGAATTCGAGCACATCCCTAGCGTCAAAGGCTTTAAGGAGTAAGAATTCTTCTCTTGAGGTGTTTGGGTCAAATTTTTGTATTTTTTGATGCAGGTGACAGACAAGCAAAGCCAGTCTCCAGAGAGGTTTGGAGCAACAACTCATGGCAACAGTAGCCAACCAGCAGCTTCAAACAGCACCAGTGACCGCCTCAAACCTGTCTGCTTCAACAATGAGGTGGACTCCACCTCTCCAGAAACGCTGGGAGAAAGAACTGACTCTGAGCCAGAGAAAAAGCCTGTTGAGCAGGAATCTGAGCAGGATACTCTGATTTGCCAGCAGCTTGAATCAAGAGAGGCAAGTTCAGTACCAGCTGTTGGTGTTGAAATGGCTGCCAAACGAGGCCAGTCACATGCTCTTGCCTCGAGGCAGGGCAGCTGTGACGGGGAGGAGAAGCAGGACCAGTCGAAGGAGGAGCCTTCTCTGGAAATAAAGCAACAAGAAGGTTAGTTGAAAGGTTTGGTAATTCATAGGACGTTGGGATTGGATTGTTTGGTGTGGTTAACCTTGTCATTGTCTGATTTAGGGTTGAACGATATACTGTTTAACCATCGTCACTGCGATGTGCACATGCACAATAGTCGCATGGCTGAACCTTAGATATTCTTTTTTAAATAAATTACATAAAGAAAATAGTTTCATTAATTAGCTATGAAAACCCAACTGTGCATTTGAGCCTTCGCGCCACAACAACATGAGCATGACAATAGAGAAAAGGTAACAGTACGTGTCCGTGACTCCGCCTGCATCAGTCCACATGCACTGAATGTGTGTGTATGTGCACTCTGAGCTGAGAGGCTGCGTCTTCTGAATGAAGAGCAGAGTTTTGTACTCAGTCTCAAGCTGCTTTAGAAACCAGTAGTGACAGTAACTCAACAGCTGTGCAGTAAGCATTAATAAGTCCAATGATAGTGCTGCATTTTCCTTATACAACATGGATGTTGGCTCGGTTAATTAACGGATTAATTGATTAATTTTATTGGACGTTTTATTTTATTTTTATTGAACGGCTGAATCGCTGTCTGGATTTTTCAGAGACGTTTCTGTGAATGAATCAAATCTACCACGCTGGAGTCAAAGCAGAGTCCAGATCTACACTTCAGTCTGTGGGTCTTTAAACAACAAAATCACTTTGGTAAAGGCTGGGCAGAGATCGTGATTCAGTTAATTATAAAACCTTCATATGTCTCAAGTCAGTGCTGACTTTTCTCCATTAAAGCAGACCATGATCTTCCCCTGACATG
>JAPZDX010000002.1:2356576-2368347 GCA_029783625.1 Naso annulatus | reverse complement strand
ACTTCACTAGATTTTAAATCACATCAGTTACTGAGTTCAAAAAAAAAAAAAAAAAAGTAGCCCTAAATAAAACACGAAAGAGAAGAAAATCAAGGCCCAGAAACAACAGGAGTGACTTATGAGCAGGAGAACAAACTGGCACTAAATCACAAGAAAGATGGAGACAGACAAGTCAGACAACAGTGGTGCAGACCCAGGAGATGGATGGAGATGGAGAGATGATATTAGTCCCCTTCCCTGGATTTCAGAGTCCGGTTGTTTGGTTCGCACAGGAGGTCTCTGACTGTGTTCAAGCCGGCCAAAACAACCTTCGCTAAGGGGTTGAACACTTCAGGGTTTGGTTCAACCAGACTAAACAACGCTGGTGTGAACACGACCTAAGACAAGGAAACCAGGAGTTCAACCATGCTAACCATACAAATGAAATACCAAAGATACATGTTCCGACCCATGTTGGTTTTTTTTTTAGCAAAAACTTATTTTCAGTTTAACTTTGAAGCGACACATTATGAAAAAATGAGAGAAATTCTTGCACTGCTTGCCTGGTGAAGACGCAGAAGGACAACTGTATTAAATCCTGTGAGCTGCCACAAAGGTCAGGACAGACAGAAAGAGCACAAATATCTTTTCAGCTGTAAGCCTTTTAATTCAGCATGAGCGGAAGATGAGTGATGTCTAAAGCCTTGTAAGCATGGACCAATTTTCTATAGGCTCATGGAGATGTGCCATTTAAAGCAGGCCTCGGAGGGCACACAGTATTTTCACAGGCTGTCATCAGAACACAACACAAAGTATACAAAACCTCCAGCAAATCATTTTAAGACATAATGTAAGGCATCAGTCGCTGACTTAGTGAGTATAGTTAAACGGTATGCATAAAAATTGAAGTCACAATAAACAGTAATCAGAGATCACTAAGTAGTGCATGTGTTATGTACTAGCAAATACCTCTGGTGAAATGTGTATGTACAGCACTCAGATGGGCACGCAAGGGGAGGGAGTCCGTGGGTCTTAATATAGAAAGGTTAGTAAGTGGAGTGAAGGAATGGGGTTTACAGCAGTGCTGGTGTTGATAGAGTGAGTGAAGACAGGCTGCTAAGATTTGGTTTCAGATTGACATGCCGCTTCATGGTAAGAGCTTTTGGCCTAATAGAGTTGTACTCAGATGTATTCTCCAGTGAATGAACCAATGTAGACAACAACTGTACATAGTCAACTCTTGTGTTTTTCAGTAGGGCAGTTGTTAATGGTTGATTATTTGATTAGTTGATCGGCAAAAAATAAATGTATTACATTTTTATTAATCCAAAAACAGCATTGGGTATTTGCCAGGTACCATAGAAGTGTGACAATTGGTTGCATTTCTCATCAAATCTGTAGAAGCCTTAGGCCATGTTTAGATAAGAGCAGCTCCTCTAAAAATGGAAAAGTCTTTCCCTTGCATCTTAAAAAAAACTAAATAAATAAAAATTTGTGTTTACATAAACAGCCGAAAGCACTGTAGTATACATGCCAGGCCGGTAATCGGCAGCGTAAGTATATAATGATATACCATCTGAGCTGCCGAAGTTATTTACTTCCTGTTGCTGCTAAGCCCTAAGCAGCCACAAATTAGAGAAATTCAGCTGCAGACTGACTTCTAAAATTATGCTACGATTCGCCTCAATAGACTGTCATCATGTTCGACCTGCTTTCGGTGCACTGTGGAGTGTTTAATCGGAGTTTGGTAGTGGCTACAGCAGAATGCATGGACTTGCGCTGGAATTAGCATTAGCGTAGTCACCGCTGTCACAGGCTTTGTGGTTTGCCAGTTTACACAGACAGCAGGATGGTTGCAGTTTTGCAAGATTACACTCTGTAACCCGATTTAAATTTTGCGGTTTCAGGGGCTCCAGCACGCCGTTGACATGTAAAAGGAAGACCACCACAACAAAAGTGTTTCATTTGATGCAAAAACTTGTGCCGTGTAAATTTCTTCTTACATTTTAACGTTAGTTTTCAAGCAGTTTCAATAGTTATTTTTCAAAACTTCAAGTCACATTAACTTCAAGTCACATTAATTAAATGATAGCTTATAAAGGAATGATGGAATAAAGAACTTTCCGGTGCATGACATTGGTGCAACTCTTTAAAAAGAGGGCTCTGCCTGATGTGTGCCGACTCCCCGTGTGACCTTTGGGCCCTGTCTTCTCTTTGATGATCTATGGCATGTCACTTAGTCTCTTGGTCATGAACCCAAATATTTAGGATAGCCATGGACATCAGGAAGTAGCACAAATCATCCAATCATTTCTAAATATAGAGATGTGCAAGACAGAATAAACAACTGCAGATACTCACCTGCTCCCTTAATAGAAATACAAATACTAAAAGCTGTGTGCAGGCGATTTGTTTAAATGCTGCTGTGCAATTTTTATCCACCTTCTTATACAACCAATATGAGAGTAGAGCAAATTTTGTGCGAAAGTGATGCAGGACAATGTGTTGAATAAATGCTGTTTTACATGAAGTAGAATAATGTGATTGTGGGACAACTGTAAAAAAAAAATAGAAAAGCAATTTATTTAATGTGGATCTGAAAAGGTTCTTGTTGATTTTTAGCCTCGTTAGCAGCGTGGACAATAATGCTACTCTGTCAGTCTATCAGCTGTACAGTCCACCACCTTTATTTAGAAAATATTTTGAGAAAACATCATAAAAACAGTTGGTGTTTGTCATAGTTAGGGGGTGGAATCAGCACAAAGGGGGAAAATTCCTCCCCCAAGCTTGGAAAGTGCAGTATGTACACTTTTGTGTTCTGGCAGTGCATGATTTTACTCCTAATATTTGTGAAAAAAAAAAAATGCAGTTAAGTCCTATATGTCGTGGTGACATGGAACAATGTATAGAAAAATAAACAGAATCGCATCAAATTGCTTTCCGTATCAATTAAATGACTGGGTAAATGATTTAATGTCCCAGTTATACATCATCTCCTATCTGGTTAAGTTGCCTCATAAGAGACACATTTCTGACAGATATGATAAATTAAATTTACCATAACATCAGTACCCTGCAGTCATTAGTGTTATTATGTGATCAACTAGACTTGCTATAGTACATTAATTGCACACAGATGTTCATCACCCAGTGGGAATATGCTGATTTCATCACACGTACTCACGTGCTCGCCTGATTTTCAGGGTCTCAAGAGAAGAAGAGTTCATCAGTGTTTCCATCATTGTGATGCATTTTGCATCTGTCCAAAACTTCAGGAGCTGAATGTCGGTGGTTCAACAGTTGTGTATTTCACTGTTATTAGGAGAATTCTAAATAGGATAATAATACAGAAATGTGGATAATACACAACAAGTAGTCCTAATTCAGATATATAGAAGTCTTTTTTTTTTTTCTCGAAATGCTAGAAGCAGAAAAGAAGCAAGATAATTATTACCAAATACAGTCAGTGTACCATTACTAAAAGTGTTTTTCTGCTTTTGGGGAACAGTGATAGTGTGCAGTGAGGGTAAGTTACATCCTTATTTTATAAACCTACTGTAAGACTGTTCAAAATATGGAAACAAATACTGTAGCTTAAGCAGTAATGTAACGTTACGTTCTTTAGCTGGAGGAACTAGTGAGGCACAATTAACTGTAGGTTAGCTATGTTAACTGCAGGGCTGGGCAGTAACGCATTACGAATTAATGCATTACTTTAATTTTATTACTTCTCACAGTAACTAGTAAAGGGATTTTGCCAAAACAGTAATTATATTGTAGTTACTGATCCAAATAGTGCTACCTTACTGAATGAGTAGAAAGTTATATGTTTTTTGTACTAGTTCAGGTATCTTTGGACGATGACGTGTACGTACATGTACCGACATATATTTTTCGGTGAGAGGGTTATTTGATTTGAACGGTCGCTAATATTGAAGTTGTAATAAGCTGCTGATAGAGTTGTTATGCCTAAACATGTTTTTAAATCAGCAGCCTAAAAAAATGAGGTTCTTGTTCCAAAAAAGTGGATAAAGTTCTGGGAGCTGAACAGGCTGTGCATCACTTTTCAGGAAGTCAGTTGGGAAAGAAATATAGTAAAGAAACTAGCAATGTAACCTACTACTTTTGATACAAAGTAATAAATAAAGTAAATTTATAACTGTAATAAAGAGTAATAAGTAAGTAACTTATTACCGTTTCTGAGTTCTCTTCTTAAGTTATATTGTTATAAGGTGCTGACTACACACACAAATGTGTTTTGAGATCAGATTTCATACAGCAACTTCTCAGGACGGCAGGGAATGGACTGTTTTCCTCCTCAGAGTAACATGGATGTGATATTTTGTGGACATTCCCCGAATACTGACTGTATCTGTCTAGTAGACAGACATGAATTTTGATACAAACATTCATGGTTCCAAGAAGATGAATTCTATTGACTCTGGTGATGTAGAGACAACATTTAAAAAAGACATTACGGATAAGCAGTTTTGTTTCCCCCACCATCACACTGTATTTATTTTATTAAACTGAACTACCACAATAAACCCTAACTAGTGATATTCTCACAGGCTCTTCTCTTCTTTGCATTTAGTGCAAATTAGCATATGTTTTGAGCTTTAACATTATACCTGCTAAATATAAACATGTTGGCATTATAACTGCAAGCATATCACCATGCTAATTTTAGAATTTAGCTCACCAGTCCCACCTGTTGGTACCACTGCAGTGCTAATCAGGTGCATTGGGAGTTGTGGTGAGCAGAAGGTTTACAGTTGACATAACTGATGAAAAACATGGCGAGTAAAGAAATGTTAAAGGCTGTCTTCAACTTTAACCTCTGATCAATGTTTACAGGTGTCAGAAAGTGAAGGGGGATCCCAAAAGACGAAGTACTTGCAGTACCCATGAAGTATCTGCAAAGCCACATACATATGAGGCAGCACGACCTTTAAGCTTTCTCATGTAGCGGCTGTGGGTAACGGCGTAATCTTTTAAGGCAGAGGTCGGACTACATGATATCAGCCTAAAAAATAGCCAGACTGGGAAGACGTGGAGCGTTGGGTAGGCTTTGGAAATGATCAGTGAGCATCAGGCACAACAATCAATTGTTTCATCTCATGTAGTCATAATGGACGCGTGTGTCACGATTGATTTTTTTGTTTGCCTTCCACGATGGCTTGTCAGTAGTAATAGTCAGTGGCGAGCGCTTCCTTGCCAGTGATGTCATGCACATTGTGAACCGCAAAAGATGATTGGTCAGGGACCAACGTGTAGTCTCTCAGCAACAACACAGCGAGAATTTGGGACTCTTTAATTGCCTGTTGTGACAAAGTGAACATTTTAACAGACAAAAATATCTTGTAGTCTGACTCCAGCATGACATGAAATAAAATTTCAGCCTCACTCTTACGCGGGGTGATGATACTTGAAACTTGTGAGTCTAGTGTGTGAGACTTAGTGGACCTATTGGCAAATTGTGACAAATGGAATTCCATGTTAGGTTTTTACAGCGTATAATCACCTGCAATAAACATCTCTATTAGAATGGACCCTTTACATCCACAGTGGGCTTTCTTCCCTTCAGTCTGACATGTTCCCCTACCATGTTGCTTCAGTAGCCCAGAGTGGACAAACCAAACACTGGCTCTAGAAAGGACCTTTTGCAGTTTTTGTAAGCTTTGCGAATCGGAGGGTCAGTTTAGGGGTAAACATGTTGGTTGCAATCTACAACCTCACTGTTATCTATCACCACTAAATCCTTCCCTTAAATGGCTACTGGTCTACAGTGATTTATATCTCCCCTAATCTACTTTTAGGGTAAAACATCTCCAAGAGCCTGTTTGTGACAAATGACAAATTGAGTTCTGACAGCAGCACAGGTGTCTGGAGGGACGGAGGTATGATGACTTGTCCTGTCGGGCTTACAGAGGTTATGTTCAGGATGCATGTTTAATGACACCTCATATTCCTGCCAAGGCAAATATCAAACAATGGCATGAAGCGCAGCATCCAGCAGAGTCACACTAGAGTCGCGTTACAACACGAATTCTCTCTTTCCTCTCCTCCCCGCGCTCCCACCGACTCTGTTTTCCATCTAATGAATCCAAAACAGCACTTACACCATGCTGCTTTCTCAGGCCCGATGCAGTCCCTGTGGCTGGTGTTAATTGAGATAATTGTTTGGTATGAGGTTGAGCCACCGCTATGCCTGTGCAGTTATTCCTATCATGGGGTAACAGGGTGGCACACGCATTCCACAGAGATTTTACAGGGAGCAGAGAGTTGGTCATGTATCCCAGTACAGCACAGTGGCTGTAATCCTAGAAGGACTTTGAGGTTGGTGGATACGGTGCATTGTGTTTAGTCAACAACCACTGCTGCAGTAGAGTTGTCTTATCTCCCGCTGTGAATCTCTAAGAATAGATCGATGGTACTGCGGCTGATATTCTGTCGAGTTGGACAGTAATAGATTGGCAATACTCTGAGGGAGCAAAGCAAAGGTCTCAGTAACTGTGTCCTATGATAAAATAATGTTAATGAGAAAATAATACAGGACAATAAAACATTTTAAAACCTTATAAAAATATTTAGCTTGACAGTGCATTTGTGACACTTCAACAAAAACAACCAAAAAAACATCTCAATTCACGGTCCTCTCACATACATGTTCTGTGTATTTGTAACCCTCATCAGAATGAGATTTGTTCAGTGGTCACAGAATCAAGGATGTACCCTTTTGACATATTTTTTTCAGCCAAGTACCCCCTTACCAGTGCAAAACAATTGTAGTTGAAAAAACTCCCTTCAGGTGCAATACAGTGTCATCAGTGTCTGATTTGTTAACAGCCTTGTCACTGACAAACACTTGAATGCCACATTTCTGTTTAGAATCAATCACTAAATTCATGGCAAACCAATTTTTATCATCATCATACTACAGTAATTATTTTATGACAGATTTTTTTTCTTCCTCTTCTTCTTCTTCTTTAAAAAAAAGCAAAAAAAAAAAAAAAAAAGACAAGTACCCCCGCAGTGCTCCAAAGTACCCCTACAGGTACAGGTACCCCCATTTGAGAACCACTGATGTAGATGTTTGAACTTTCCATCGTTCTACTTTTCTGCTGTGCTTCTTTGAAACAACAAACTGCCTGCTTCCAGACGTCTGACTCATATTTAATGTGTTTAGCCCTTACCAATAAAACAACTGTCAGAGTGCTATTTGATTCTTGTCAGCCAGATCGTGCAGCCATGGGCAAGGAGGGAGACTCACACAAAGAATACAATAAAATGAACAAATGATTTTATTAAAGTAAATTAATAGTAGGAATAAAAAAGTAGGTATAAAAATATTTTTAAAAAAGTGGGCATGGTGTGTGTAATCAGTAGGATCAGCAGTAAAAGTGAGTGCATGAGGGAAAGAGAGTATTGGTGCAGCATTGCATGGTGCAGCAAAACAAATCAAACAGCAGACCAAACCAAAGAGCTGTCTCAGGCAGGATGATGAGAGAGACACTGAGCTCCAGAGGGTTTGTAAAAGCTGCTCTGACACACAGGGCCCAGGTGTGCCAGCTCTGCAGATGAGATCAGGTGTTATCCACTCTGCAGCTCACCCTCTGTCCCCGCCTACCTGCAGTACTTGCAAGGTAAACAACAACAGACAGAGAGATCGGAGAAGGCCATTTCTGTATATTGACGTGTTTCTGGCAAAAACAGGCCTCTACGAAAAACTTGTTGTGGATATTGATTGATGTTCTCGGTAGCTGATAGGGCAGGAATGCGCAGGGTTGGGAAGGTTACTTTGGCAATGTAATAAGTTACGATTTCAATTACTTTATCAAAGTAATGTAATGTACTACATTTAATTAATTTTTGATTACTTTTCTGCATTTCTGACAAATATTTTCAGGCGGGAGGCGGGAGGCGGGCAATGCCTTCCTACTTCATTTAATATAACTGTATGCAGTTACTGTACAGGCTTCATACCTGCAGATGTTTCCTCACGTTTGACATGGAAACTGTCGACATCAATAGCGTTTTATCAGCTGGTAACAAACATTCAGATGTAACCCTCTTTGTAATCATTAACATTTTCATAAGTACTTGTAATTTAATTACTCATTCTTTTTCAGTAACAGTAACTGATTACAGTTACATTATTTTGTGATTACATCACATAATTCTGTAGCATGTAACTAGTTATTCTCCAACACTAAGCATGAGCAATGCCTGCCACCCGCCCCCACTAAAGCTAATGATGACAGTCTCTGTCGTGGAGGACTTCTTGCCACCACCTTTGAATACGCCTACGAATTTAACAAACTTGACAGGGATGAAATGTTTTTGGAGTCAGGTCAAACTATTTGCCAAAGCCGGCGGTGCTGCTGGTGAAGGAGAGACATAGCTTCATCCGAACAATGGAACTGATGCCCGCCAACAGCAAACTTGTGCTTTATTATTGGAAAAAATCAAGAAAGTATTTTCATTGGACAAAAAATTAGAAAAGCCCTTGAATACAAGATGGAGACATCAAAAATTAATTGTGTTGACACGTGAACCTGCACAAAGATGGTGCAAACAACTGCATAGATTAAAATCAGAGTGTATTTGTTGCGTAGAAAGTGAAAAATGCATGTTTTTATCTGTCTGCAGTCTAAACATGAGGTTTCGCCCACTGACATCTGGCTTTTGTCTTCAGTGGGAGTGGGTACAGGTCAAATGACTCATTAGTTATACATAAGTTATGGGTAATCAATGGCTCCAGCTTTAATCAGCAGTGATGAAAATATGACAACCAAGTGGACATGTTAATTTTAAATCCTTTCTGGGTGACAAAACTTATATCAACAATAGAAGCAGTTTTCACCTGTCACCTCCAGCGGTAACTTGTTTGACTGTGTGTCATCAATCCCACAAAATTCCCTCTCGTTTCGTTGTGTCGAACAAGACACACTAGGTAGCATACTAAGCAATAATTTGTGTAGGTGGATGGTGGCCCAGAAAGGCACACACAATTTTTCAAACTCTTCAGAATGATTTTTGAAATCTTTTTTACAGTTCGATCTCCCCACTCCCTGAGCCAAACAGATCTGTGGGGTGACACAGTGTACGCAACAGTTGCCGTGTTTAGGAACATGGAAGTTCTACAGATGAGAAAATGTAGGGCGGTCTGACGGCAAGGTCAAACACTGAAAATTTTTCCAGTATGACACTTAATCCACCTGATGAAGTTTATTCATTTATTAATTCTTTCATTCATCATTCAGAACTTTTTTTTTCAGCATCTCAGGGAGCCAGTCCCAGCTAATGTTGAGCGAGCTAACCAGGACAAGTTGCCAGTTCATCACAGGGCTGACGAGACTGTCCTCCCCAGGAAACAACCCAAAGGATCGTTTGTTCAAGCAGCTTTTTATGACCCATGCTCACGTTCTGAATTTATGCGATTTTGAGAGCTTGTTGGAGGGCTGACACACAGAGACAAACAACCATTCACGTTCACATTCACACCTACAGACAATTCAGAGTCACCAATTAACCTGCATGTCTTTGTGACGAGTACCCGGAGGGAACCCATGCGGACATGGGAGAACATGTAAACTCCACACGGAAAGGCTGGGTGTGATTCCAGAACCTTCTTTCTGTGAGGCGACAGTGCTAATCCCACTGATGAAACTGGTACTGATTGTTTTTGGTGGGCCTTTTCTCATCGTCAATAAAAAACATTTTTGCTACTGTCCCCAATCAATCCCTGAATCATAGATGTTCCATCATGTCTGCTGATGTTCCGACACTAAAACACCACATTAAACAGCGACGTAACATTTGAAGCAACAGAAAGAGTCTTTTCCGGATTATAAGGCATTGTGTAACTTTGTGTTTGTTATGAGAGGACATTGTTAAACATTCAGTGAGTTTCTTGTCATTTAAAACGAGCATTTATTGTGCTTTTGACGGATTAGCTGAGTGCACGTGCACCTTCATTGTTTTCAGCCGTTTCCAACATGAGCTCCAGCTCTCGTGACTGCACCGTTCACCGTTGTAACACTGTAGAACATTGTATATGATTGTAAACATCCTTATTTTAAGGCTTGATGTGCAAAAAAATGAACTTCTAATCAAGACTCAATTAATTAAGATGACTGCTCCGTAAAAAAGCTCCGTAACACACGAATGGACCTTGAATTGTTTTGGCAAACTCCAAAATGATTAAGATTTTATTAAGTGGATGAGTTTACATTAACTTAATTTCTTAAATTTTCTGCACGCTCACAACCTACATGAACACTTTGAGGACATATTGAAGCCTCCCCAAAAAATGCTCAGAACAAATTCCTGAAACTCAATGCCATCGCCATCATGTCTCGACACTGTCTACCGATCAACACTTGATTTATGAGGAGATTTGGTTGTGTCACATAATGACAACACTTTACATTCCACTCCTGTGGACAAAGCATTGTAATCACATGTATGCACATCCTGAAAGAGGTGTGAGCAGATCCACTGAATATTTATAGAGAGAAGTATCTGGTTTATGAGCTCTCGTGATGACACGTTATCAGCTTTGGAATTTACTGCATTTCATCAGCAGGTAATATTCCTAACGCTGTCTCTTCTCTGTCGAATGCAGCTGGAGGACATCTGAAGCCGTACAGTATGACACTCATGGAAACACTCACACATGTCTACATGATCGCATAACACAGGAACAGCAAAGCCGCCATGAGTCGAACATGTTGATTTATGATTAAGTCAGAGAAACAAGTCAACGCTGCCATCTAGTGGTGCTACAGGCATGCACATTTTCTGCCTTCAGCTGAAGGGAACATGTAAGTGCCTGCAGGCCTGTTTAAATGACAGGAATGTCTTTTTGAGATATACAGTGCTACTGAACATAACATCACAGCTTTGTGAGCACATTTTACAGAATCCTCGTAAAGCAATCAGCGGTGCTATTCTGGCTCTGTCTCATGCACTGAACACTGAGAGAAGAAACTGGATAGGTAACGTGACTCCTCAGTCAGGATTCCTCGCGTTCCGCACACATTAGCATGTCACCTTGTGAAGCAGCGTTCGCCTGAGTGTAACCTGAGCGCTGACGTCATCCCGGAGAACATTTATAGCTCCCATTGCAACCAGATTTTGTAAGCATAGAACATGATTACAGTTTACAGTCACTTCAAGGTTAGAGTGGTGTGAGGATTATACAAGTATCCATGCATACAAATGTGTGGTTTAAAATGCGTGAAAGGGTTTTACAGATTTATAAAGTTAATTTAGGAGATAAAAATATTTTTGAAATGTGCAGTGCTGTTGTATGTATTACATACATTGAAGTGTTTTTTGCACAATATTTCACTCTGAGTTTAAATGGCACCATTTATTTTATTGTTTTGCTATTTTCCAAAATGACCAATAATAAGAGGGACAAGGTCAAAGCTCCGGTGTCGTGGCAGCACACACGTAACAAATGTCTGTACGTTTTTAGGAGGAAGAGTCCGGCATCAGTCATCAGTCCTGCTCTGTTTCCACCTGTCAACTCTTTGGCACTGATGCTGCTGACAGCGCTGCACTCACCAGCAGCCACCCGTGAAAGTTGCTCCGTTTGCTGGGCCAGAACTCACGCTTGGCTGGGAGACAGCAGGGGGGCCCGGGCTCCCAGGCCCTGACCGCTTAATAAATTGCTGTTCTCTGACTGTGTTTAAGTGTGTGTGTGTGTGTGTGTGTGTGTGTGTCATCGATTGCGTCTTTGCTGGTGTCCCTCTCTTTTGCAATCTAGAGGAGATAGCAAG
>JAPZDX010000002.1:2303235-2314514 GCA_029783625.1 Naso annulatus | reverse complement strand
ATTAATTATCCTTCATTTTACAGGAACATCATGCACACATATACTGTATATAGCAAGCACTGGAAGTAAAAGCTATCAAGAAGTGTGTAAACTATGATTCACATCCACAGACATCATTTTGGGTATAACTTTCCTGTTTGCCTTTGTTTTTGCCACCTCATTGGCAAAAACATCTCCATAATAAATTTAATGAGTACAATACTGAAATGGGTAGGACCACTAAAGAGTTGTATGCCACTAAAAGTACTTGCTTAAACTATGACTTCATGTAAAAGAAGGAACTTTCATCTTGTGTTGATTGTAGCGGCGCACATGGGCAAAATCTGTCATCTGTTGTAAAGATCTTGTCCAGCATGAGCATTTGTTTTGGAAGAGAGTGAAAGAAACATGCCACTTATTTGCACAATACCAGCTCTGACATAAACACAAAAAATTTATATTACCTACGAGAATTATCCTTACCCTTCCAACCATAGATAGTAAAAAAAGAGAACAGCGGATCGATTGTGCTCGTAAACAGTCTGATTGAGCATCAGTGACCCTGTAAAGACTGAGCGGATCGGCCAAAGGCATTGGAGAAGGCACGATAGTAATCTCCAGCCTCCACGCCGATGGTGTCATTTGCTGATGTAGGTTGGATGTGAGGCATCAGTATTAATTTTAGAATGCCTCATGATCAGGGCAGCATGACTTAGTGGTTAACACTGTTGCCTTAAAGCAAGAAGGTCCTGGGTTTGATACCCAGCTGGGGTTTCTGTGTGGAGTTTGAATGGTCTCCAGCCTCCTCCCAAGACATGCAGGTGGGATTTAGGGATGACTCAGGCCACATTTAGATTAGAGCAGTCCTACTAAAAACTGAAAAGTCTTTTTAAAAAAATCCACATTTACATGAACAACCAAAAGCACTGTAGTATGCATGCCAGGCCGGCAGTCGGCGGTGTAACTCTGAAATGACATACCACAGGAGCTGCTTAAGGTTGTTTACTTCCTGTTGCTGCTAAGCCCCAAGTGGCCACAAATTAAAGAAATTCAGCTGTAGTTTGACTTCCGAAATTATACTATGAACACTCAAATTTGCCTGAATAGAATGTTGCATATTCGAGCCACTTTCAACGCAATATGGAGTGTTAATCGGAGTTTGATAGTGGCTACTGCGGAATGCATTGAGCATTAGCATTAGCATTAGCGTAGTCACCGCTGTCATGGGCTTTGCTGTTTGCCAGTTTACACAGCTGGAAAAAAGGTTGCGGTTTCAAAAGATTACACTCTGGAACTTGGTTTCAAAAGTTTATGGTTTCAGGGGCGCCAGCATACTGTTGTCATGTAAAAGGAAGGCCGAACCGCAACAATTGTTTTGTTTGGTACGAAAATTTGTGCCATATAAACGGGGTCTCAATATTGCCCGTTTGCCCTGTTTGACTTTGCATGTGAGCCCTGTGATGAACTGGCGACTTGTTCAGACCGTACCGCGCCCTCACCCAGTGTCAGCCGGGATTGGCCTCAGCCCCTTCGTAACCCTGATAAGGAACATAAGGAGGAGTTTATCATGTTTTCCTTTTTCAATTTTATTCCCTTTTTTAAATCAGTTTTTCTGTTTGGGTGTGGACTCACGCTGACTCTGTCTGACCAGTGGAACAGATGGGCCAATAGTGGAATTAAATTGGAGGCTACTGTGGTTTTTGACCAGGTGTGACCACCTGGTGGCACTTTATTTACTTAATCCCACTGTATTCAATCACTGATGAAGGTAATTTTAGGAACTGTGGAGAGTTCTTCATCTGTCTACACCAACAGATTTTGCTTTAAATAAGTAACACTCGTAAGCTGTGTGTGCATGTATGTGGCGTGATGGTGCTCTAGAAGCAGCTAGCTCACGCTCTTTGCCACTGGCTACAGAATGTCAGGTGTGATGGCTGTTGTGTTAGATCGCTCTGGCAGCGTTCACTCCTGCCTCCACCCCCAACCAGAACACAAAGACACGCACGCAGGGAAACGTAATGAGCTGAGACCTATTAAAAATCAATTTTATAGCTGCTTTCCCCGCTCTCTTTATGTTTCACTCTAACAGCAAAGCCATTGCAGAAATTGCCCAAAGCATGAGTAGGGAGAGCAGAGGAGGGAGGCTTTGATGGACAGGCTGAACTCCCATTACAGGTCAGGTGCAGAAACACATGTGTGTGACTGGATGTGTGTGTATTCAGATGACTTGTGCAGTTTCATAGAGATGCAGCAGGCTTGTCTGTTGACTTGCAGTAAATTCAGGCTATTCTGCGTTCCTTCTGTCTTTTTTCTTCTTTCCACAGAGAGAGGGATTTCTGATTTCTGTTGTATTCAGTAGTTTGCGTTAGAGCTGTTATCTTAAAATAAGTAGTTTGAACAAATTTAAACTAATTTGTAAATTACAGTCATTAAAAGCAACCCACATCCAAAAATGGGTTTGCAGTTACACGTCATATTTCTTATCTTACTGATGAAATAAGAGGAATATGTCTTATTCAATGTCAGCGCCTGACATTACAATGCAGTAGTGTTTTACAGTAGTGTTTTTTGCTGTGTGTGCATTTTTGCATAAAATCAAGTTGTGTTTTTCTTCCCCATTAATGAAATTAATTAATAATCAATTTGCGGTTAAAGGAAACTACAGTTTATTACTGTGTTAATTAAATCACAAAAACTACGAAGAAAATTATTTGTTTAATAAGTTTTTTCACTGCAAAAACAAGACTTAAATTAAATAAAAAGTAACCTTTAAGAATGAGAAAAATGACAAAATGTATTTGTTATGGAATAAAAACAAAAAGGTTAAATGAAAGACGGACAGAGTCAGCAAACATACAGACCTTGCATGTTAGCTGGAATGTCTCGTAATATCAGTTCCAACAATGATGATTCTATGGACCCCAACGTCCAGTCCAGTTAGACACACACTGGAATCATTTGGCGTTATACTGAGTACACAGATACAGCTCTCACTTGATTATATACCCTCTCCAGGTTTCTCTATCATTGCCCACACAAGTGTTGAAGCCCCCCAGCATGACTATAGAGTCTCCATATTGTACCCTTTCAAGGATGTGACCCAGGGGCTTCAAGATGACCGGGTATGTATCCCTACATTCAAGTGGTGTTTCTCACTCTGGGCGACTCTGAAGATTACACAGTTCAGCCTATCTCCAGCAGTTTGATTTCAGAACTTGAGCTGTGCTTGAAGGTGACTAGTTTGTACTTCTCTTGCAGTAACTGTCCAAAGGGGTGACGTTCCACATTCGTGGGACCAGTCTGTGATAGCAGGGGGCAGGAAACCCAAGGTCCCTGCCTCTGCCTGCCACCTGGCACACACTGCACCCAAGCACTATGCCTGTCTCTGCAGGTTGTGCACCCACAGGGTGGTGGCTCCATGTTGTTTGTTTGGGCTGTACCCATGGATTAAGGCCCGGCCACCAGATGCTCGCATGTGAGCTCCCCTCTCCCAGGTCTGGCACTGAGAGGGGGTCCTGGTTTCCCTTCTTTGGCGGATAGGTATGGGGTCGTCATATTGCTCTTGGTCTTGCCCCCTCCCTGTGATGAATTTGCCTTGGGAGACCCCACCAAGAACTACAGTATTTCTTCCGTCAACACAACTCTCAGGATCATAGAGACACACAAACCCTAACACCACGATAAGTTCTTGATTTTTGGGGGGCAGAATGGTATTAGATCACATGAAATTTTTCCTGACAGTGGAACACTACTGTAGTTCAAATTTCAAAGAAGTGACAGCCTTTTTTCATGTCCTAGTGCTGTAGTGTAACATTCAGTATGAGTTACTTTGATAGCAAAAAGTACTCATAGAAAGCACATTGCAAATAATCACAAAGAGGAAACAGCAACCAAAGTTGGCACTTGGACTTGGGCGTTTCATCTCTGACAAGAAGGAAGAGAACAACACTGCCATTCGGACTGCGGAAGTTAATCTGCCAAGAAAATGAACTCAAGCGGTGAAAACATTTCCTTTGTCTGGAAATCTTTGTCATGTTAGTGTGTGAGTGCTTTCTGAACAGCTGACAGTTGTGCAGTATTTTTTTTTTTTTTTTTAAACTTGGTAAGCCTTATCATGTTTTCTTTCTCTTCCTCATCTCTGTAACATGCTTTAGTTACGGACGCTGTCACACACACACAAGCGCGCACACACACACCAGGACACCTGAAACACACCTTCATGTTTTTATTTGTTTTTTGGTCAGTGGAAGAAAAAACGATGGAGAGAGGTTGTGCATCTTAAATTACACTGTTTTCAAAGTCTTGTGATCAAAGACAGATCCTGGATCAGTTTCCTTCTTTCTCTCTGAGGCCTGTGTTGCTTTGGAGTATGAGGAGCTGAAGGATAGTGTGGCGCGTGGTGAGGGATTAGTACTGGATGGATGGGTGGATAATGCCACAGGGTCTCTCCTGTGTCCTTCGCTCATTTCTTTCCCCCTCTCTCTAGAAACCAATCCCACTTCAGTAGGCTTAAGGGTCCACTCATTCACACAGAGCTGTTCCCGCACAAATGTGCTCGCTGGCTTCTAACAATAAACACGGCATGTTCAGAAACATGAGAGTTCTTCATGTTGAAAACTATTGAGTTAACCAGATAACAATAACACCATTTTTATGATCCGAGATGAAATGTCTCTAAGGCAGCAGAGGCTCAGGGGCATCAAGCACCAGCCTGTTTCTGACATTGAAATCTTTCCCTTGTTGAAAAAAATTCAATTTGGCGGCGCACCATTGTATTGATCCACACATCTGTCGCTCTTCCTTTTTGTCTGACAAGCCATGATATCTGGTAACAGCTCAGCCCTCAGGGGGTCTTCTTGATTTCAAGTGAGCGAGACGGAGCTGTGAACCTAACCTCTGGTGATCAGCTTGATGGATTTGACCGTCCGTGCATGGTCAGCTTTCATTTCCCACTCACAGGAAATTTTCCATCAGACCTGCTGTCCTACTAGGACAATAAAGTCACAGTCTGTAATTTAAAAGTGCTATTTTACAGAATTGTACCGGGGATGCACTTACTGATATGGGATTAAATGTAACACTGATCTTTCTCATCGTTACACAGGGTCGAACAGGGTGTGCTTCCTTCCAGCAGACTGTCTCCCGCTACTTTTTAGAGAGTTTGGATGTTTTCATGGAGGTCTATTGTAAAGAAAGCTTTTGAACTTCATTTGGGTGATGCCATTGCTTTATATTAGATTACCGCAGATATTGCAGCATAGGTGAAAAGAAGACCAATGGACGTTATTTGTGAAAAAAATGCCTGAATGTAAACTTACAGAAGATGCCTAGTTGCGGCATCTGGGGATGAACTATGGCAAGTGGGGATCTGGAGGGGGAGGGAAGAGATGTCACACAATGGGCCAGATTCACCAAAGGATTGCGCTGCTTTAGGGACCACTAAACCTGTGCAAATGAGAAAAAAAAATTGCATGCACCATAAAGCTGTCGCAAAAGATGAAATGTATGCTGACTACACACAACCTGCACTGCCACTCCTAGCTGCACCCGTCTCGACTGCATGGATGTAAATTAAAAAATATTCAAAAATTAAGTTCAAAATTGCCCCCTTCCTGTGTAAATAAGCATCATTGAAAATACCATTTAATTCACAAGACCAGCACTAATTGCCACAGGCAGTTACAGCGGTGTTATTTAACACCAGATAGACCTAGCCTGGGCCCAGACCAGAGACTCCGCCCACTCCACTGAAGGACTTGATTCTCTTGGTTTGGCATTGCCTCCACTTAGATTTTCCCTAACCCTTTCTCAGTGGTAGCTGCCTTTTCAAATTTAATCCATGTGAACTATCATAGCTTTGCTGGGTTTGTTTTGCGGTGCTAAGTGAGTGTGGAAAGAAGTCTGACTAAGCGAGACAACCAAAATCCACAAATATCTCCACAAGATTTTAAATTATCATATATATTGAGATTCTGTCCCACCATGCATTGTGGAAAGAGACAAATGTTTTTCATTCAAAATCACACCACATTATCACCCTGAGTAGACAGCGGGACCTGCAGCGGTACTTCCTGCCTCTTGCTGCCGAAGACAGATTGAACCTGACGCTGTCTCCCCCAGCAAGAGCTGGCATGACCGAGCATCAGTTTAAACAATCGTGTTGCGGCTAGTTTTCCACATATGAATTTGTCATTTTTTAAAAACTCATATGTAAAAAAAACCCAACATACAACCACATTACTTTTTTTGGTCCTGTGACATGGCTTTGTCGGTTGAAACAGCTTAGTACACCCCATTGCTCCCCACCCCCGGTGTTCATTGGATGATCTCCTTTGCAACCGGGAGAACCACGGTTTCAAAGTGCAATCACAGACAAAGAAAATCAAGTCCACTCAGTGGAGTGGGAGGAGTCTCCGGTCTTAGTCTCCCAGGCTAAGGGAGACCCGTGTATTAAATAGGCGCAATTTCTCACTCTCACTCTCTCTCTCTTTCTCTTTAAAGCTTGTGAGCTTTGAATGATATTGAATTGATATTAAGTGATGTTATGGTTGAAATCAACAGTCAGAGGGGGAATCAAGTGGGCTGTGAGCTTGTATCGAATTTTGCAACGAAACGGTTCTGATGGAGCTCAGGAATCATCCATATGGATTGCCTTTATTACAAACAATTTTTACCGTGTAAACCTGAGATCCGTGTGTAACAGCAGACCTGCGAGGATGTGAAGCAGAATAGGAAAAAACATCAATTACCATCAGATCCTGGCCGATCCTCTTAGTGAAGCAACCACGGCACCCTCCATAAAAGCGCACAGACTTTTCTAATTTTGAAAACGCTTGTATAGTGAGAAGATGCTGAAGCCAGCTGCAACACAGTCAACTGTGAGCAACAAACTAAACTGATGCTTTCTGCAAAATTTTGTTCCCTCTGCAGAGTCCATCATGAACCAGTCTGTGTTCTGTAATATGAAGAAAAGACTGAAACACTGGGAAAGGATCTGCGCACTCAATTTGACACAAAAGGAGGGCAAATTGCTCTGAGCTGTCAAACTTTGTTGGTGTTAGCACTGGCATATGACTAGCATAATTTCTTTTGTGGATAAGGTGCTAAAATTGTGCAGATTGCACGAGCTAATTCTACCCAAGTCATGGTGCTATTAGTGGGTGTAATCCATTCTTTGTGGATCTGGCCAAATGTATTTTTGTTTGGTTTTTTGGTGTTTTTGTTAATATAAAAACTTATATTGTAAGTTTTTGTTTTGTTTTTTCTTGATCTGCTTATACATGTCCTATCTAAGTGGAGTACTTTGTTACATATCACTTTCCTTTAAACATTTTATGAAAATAAAGTTTTAAAAAATGATACTGCAACGGAAGGGTTTGCATAGCTAAAGAGGTTTCCACAGCCAGGGCTGCATGGTGGTTAGCACTATTGCTTCATAGCAAGAAGTTCCTGGGTTCGATACTCAGCTGGGGCAAGGCCTTTGTATATGGAGTTTGTACGCTCACCTCATGTTTGTGTGGGTTTCCTCCAGGTGCTCTGGGTGCCCTACCATCAAAACATGTATGTTAGCTCTACCTCCAGTGAGTTACCCTGACTGCGGTACTGGCCAAGCTCTGGTGCAACATGCTGTGGCCCGCTGCCCGCTGCTCTTCAGGGATGGGTTAAATGCAGAGGCCAAATTACACTGTACGCTGCGTATGTGTCCAATAAAGTACCAATGAAGTGCTCAAAAAGTGGTGGCAAGAGGTCCAAAATACTGAATATGATGAGTCAAGAGTGAGAACAGGTTGCCTGGGTAGACAAAAATACTGTCGTTCCAATATAATCTTTCATCCACATCAAGCCTTTTTTATGTACAAAAGCTAAATATGTTCTCATATTTGATAGAACAATTTGCAGTAATACATTCCTGCTACAGATGTCCACAACAGACTCATTCCTCTCAACCCACTTAGCAGCACTTGCAGATCAAACGCCAGAGTGTCTCTTTAACTGCATCCTAGTGGGTGTGTATTGATTGTGGAGGAGGCATTAGTTCTCTGGTTATTAATAGCCTGAGGAGGAAAATCTAATGGGAGCTCTACTTCCTCCAACTGGATTATTCATAGTAGGATCATTACTAGCATAATTGACCCTCTTACTGCTGGTATGTCAACTAACGGACTACGAAAGACACTGTGTATGTGTGTGTGTCTTACGTCTATGTATCTGTCTCTAGCTGTCTCTCTCTCTCTGTCACACACACACACACACGCAAACAACACCATGTTTTATGCTACATACACTCACACACCATCCTTTTACTGTGCAGCTCATATATTCTGCTGTTTAGTAGAATGGAGCCTTTACATTCTCTGTAGAGCTTTTCTTTGCAAATATTTTTTTTTTGTGTTTTAATTCTCTCCTGTTCTTTTTTGTGAGTGTGTGTTTCTGTCTCTTTTCTGTATTTGATCTTCCCCTCCCCCATCATAACTCCCATAGGCAACAAATTATTCATAAACTATTTCTTATCTTTATAGATATGCTTTCAAAAAGCTTTTCCTTGTCCACCATTTAAGCTGCATTAAGGGTGATCACCGAGTGCCTGTGTATGTGTGTGTATATGTGTGTGTGTGTGTGTGTATGCGGGATCTCAGCTGTCTAAGAGATGCGTCTTGGCTGAAGCATGGTCCTCCCCTCCGGCTTACATCTCGCAGTAGCTGTATACACGGAGCTGCATCTCTCTGTCTCCCTGTCTCTCTGTCTGTCTGTCTGTGTCTTTCTGTCTCTCATGGTCTCACTGCCCTGCTTCCTTCGTAGCAATAAAGCTGCAGCAGCAAATAACAGAGAAGCTGCATCCGTACAAAAAACAGGAGGTGACACCTTCTACCATGTTTTTTTCTATTTCCCATTCCATTTCATCGCCTCACTTCCTTTTTTTTTCTCAGAAGATTAAACTATTCCTTTACTCCGAATGAATATTCACTTCCATCTGCCCCTTGCAGGTCCTCTCTGCCCACACAGAGCCGGTTGTAAAGCTTAATATCCTGTAGCTTCCTGCCCTGAGGCTTGGCTTGATACAAGTGTAGTAAACAGCAAATTAACAATTCGCAGTGCATGGGTAGATTTTTAAAAAGAAATATGATTATCTGCTCTAGTCAGGATGAGAAAAAAGTAGAAATCTATAAGCAGCTAAAAGCAGAGGATATGAAAGAAAATGTATTAAAACAGTAAGTGATAATACTATTAACTGCACGTGTCATTTCTATACAGATACAATGTGACTCACAGTGCAGTCTCTCTCCCCAGAAATGTTCAAGCTTGAAGACTCATTCTTGACCTGTGAAACACCAGTTTCATAACAAATATCTGTCCTCTTGGTTTCTAAAGTTTTCAGTCAAATTTCTTGACCTTCATCAGAATAAATTTGCTCAGTAGTCAAGATTAATCTTATTCATACCACCAAAATATGGAAATCTCTTTAACTATTGTGATGGTAAGTGGGTAGTGGCAGGACACCCTACAAGAGTGTTGAAACACCTATGTGAATAATAAAGAATATCTAAAATTTGGCATACTGCTGCTGCCATCTTCCAAAATCAGAAACTCTTGATGAAAGTTGTATTTTAACAGTTCTGGAAACTGTTTTTGCCATTTTAGAAAGGCTAATTTCACATAATGATGCATCTGACAGCTTTACATTTTTAGCTTTATTATCAAACAGTTTTTGCAAAAGAGTGCACGTAAAAGTGCGTGATTCCTGTGGATATTTGATCAGTGCATGTATTTGCATGTGTTTGACAGACGTGTGAAGCGTTCTTTCCTCGCCTTTCACCCTGTAGTCATAGATCCTTCCTGTGCGGAACAAGGAAAATGATTTTTTTGCTTTGCCTCATAGAGCAGGCAAGCGCTTTGTAAAACAGTGTTTGTCCTCTCTCACCTGCTTATGTAATGAATACACACATACACACACTAGTGGAAAAATGAGGAAACAGGATTTGTTTTTGTCATTTGTCAGCTCAAAGTTCCCCGCGGAGCGCTTCCTGATCTGATGTTAGAGTGTGTAAATACAGACACTTAGAGATCCGCAGACAAAAAACAAAATAGAAACTAACCTACATGTGCGCACATTTGTTTGCTCGGATGAACAGGTGGCATACACCCATGCAGACAAACAGATGTTCATTCTCAAACAAATACACACACTTATACACATACACACATCCTCCTTCCCACTGTGTCAACAAGTTGGTGACTGTGGTGTTGATGAAAAAAAACTTCCCCTCCAGCTTCCAGTAAGGATGTGACAGCGATCGACTGTTTTCCTGTGGACACACAAAGACAATGTCAGCATGAGGAGCCATTAACCTCAGAGCCACATTCATAAAAAACACAGCAGCTCTGCTTCCACAACAAGTTTATCTAACATGAGTTACAGGATGAGTTTTACTGAAAACACAAGTCATGGCTTTTGCACCACTTCCCGTCTTCAAGTGGATAAACACATGACGTTGTGGGGTCACAGAGTTCTTTCTTTGATGAAATAAGCATTTCTACTGTGTAGGTTTATTTCATCTCCTCGCACACAACCTAAATATGTCATGTCTCAGCCAAAACAATAAAAACAGCAGATGTAGTTTGATGATGTGGAGCAGCATGTGATCAGATGACCTTTTCATTTCATTGTTAAACAGTCGGGTTTGCATTAGAAGTCTATCTGACTGACTCAAATTAAAACACTCACAGAAAGAGGAAATATTTTAAAGTTTTCTTCCTATTATGTTTAATCACGTTTGCCGTCGTCCTTCCTCACTCTCTGGTCTTTCCTCAGAAGTTAGCAAAGGGCGACAAAATGAATAGCACTACTTTCTCTGAGTTTGAACGTTGTTTGAGACATGTGGGATAATGTAAGTGCCCAACAAAATATTTAACAAAGACAGTAATTTAAAAAAAAAAAAAAAATTAGGTGAAAAATTTTCATATTATACGTTTAAGTTAAATACCTTAATTGGAATAGTTATTGCATCTTTATTTTGTGTTATCTTCATCATGGTTTATTTCGCATAACTGAAATAGAAGGATGATAACCAAATAACTAAATAAATGACAATAAATGATAGTAATTGTGCAAGTATGAAAAAAATTGCAAAATTTGGTCATGTTACATGAATCCATTTAGAAGTTATGTGCCTTTTGTTACAGGCCACTCCCACTGCCACGCCCCCTTTTGCCAGTTGCCTGAACAGTTAATCAGCTGTCCTTTGGCTTATGACCAACTTATCTACTAAATCTTATGCAAGTCTGTGAATTTATGTGGAAGT
>JAPZDX010000002.1:2246281-2263475 GCA_029783625.1 Naso annulatus | reverse complement strand
ACACATCATGCATCCATATGTAAGTTACAGTAGCGCACACGTACACACACACACGTACACACACACGTACACACACAAACTTATCAAAGTGAGAAGTCGCAGCTGCCTGAATTTGTGCACAGCATGGAAAGCAACAATATCACATCAGAGTAAAGTTAGAGACTTCAAGTCATCACAGAAGTTTTTCCATGGTTGCAGCTGCACTGTTATTGTCTCACCAGAAGGAATTGTTTAGAAAAAGCCTGCGGTGCTAATGCAGCACAGATGCATGGTGGGGACTTTTATGATGCATCATACCCTGCTGGTGTGTTTGGTGATGCGGTGTGACTAGATGCATTTGCTAAAAGCTTTCCAGGGACTCACTTGCTGACTTTTGAAGTCTACGTGTGAGTGTGTGTCTGGGAGTTTTTGTGTGCAAAGTTGGGTCGTCTAATCCATTCAGCGGAGGACAGTCAGGCAGTGAAAATAAGAGCTGAATCATTTCACTTCTCCAGCTTGAGTTTCACTATGACTGAGAGAAAACACAAGCGGCAGGTCTTTGGTGGGAACTTCAGTCATCTTTATCTGCAGCAGCTTTTGCTTCGCTTATACTTTGGTTCCTGTTACTGCAGCAATGTCTGTCTACTTGAGAAGCAGCCAAGACATTAAGTGACTAATTAATTTATCTGTTTCTATTGTCAACATTGACTGTAAAATTCAGTAATGAATTTCCATCAAATCATAATACTTCAACTATGATTCAAAGGAATTGTTCAGACTTGAGTCTGGACTGAGATCAGCTCTGCAGCTGTTTTTATCACTTTACTAAATTCTGGGAAGGGATGAGTGAATCAGCTGCCAGAGGTCAGTGAGTGTGTGCATGAAAGAGAAAATATCAGCTGTACAGTAAAAAAGGAGGTCACTGAGTTGGTGGAAGGGTAAATAAAGGACAAACTAGTCTTTCTCTCTCTCTCTCTCTCTCTCTCTCTCTCTCCCTCTCTCTTGGTTGTGTGTGTGTGTGTGCGTGTGTGTGTTTGAATCAGCTGTGTATGGAGTCATTGAGGCCCAAGTTAGGGTGACACAGAGCAGACTGGCAGCAATAACCAGACATGGCCATGAAACAGACCCACTGCTTTAGAGATGCTGCGTCTTCCAGGAAGGAATGTTACCTGTAGCAACATGCCTGTAACGGTCCACTTTGCTTTACTTTACTCTGGTGTTATGGTAATAGTAAACTGAAGAAAAAAACATTGTCAAGGGAAAGACTTTCATAAACTGTTAGCCTTGGTTGTGGAACGACTGAGGTTCATTTCAGCACAAAGTAACAAGAGCCTGGTCACAAAGAAAATGCCACAGTGAATTTCATCTCTTCGTTCTTCTAAAATATTTTGTTTGTGACTTGGAGACTATTTGAAGAATTAGCTTGCAAGATGAGCTAATTGCTAATGTGCCAGCCAGCAAAGACATGTTAGCACTAGTTAGTCCCAACAGCATTTTGGAACTGTTTACTCCTTTCTGAAAGTCTTTTCAAATTCTACATCATTTCTTGAATACAGGGTTATTAAGAGACAAAAATTCTACAGGCAAAGGAGCTTGATGAAGCATTTTCTCTAGTTTATTGCAGATCATAGTTTGAACCTTAAAGCCTAGGCCTCCAGGGTGCCCCAGTGAGGTAATTATCACAAATAATAGGAAATTAGAGGAAAAAAAAAAACTTTTATCTGTAAAGAAGCAGAATCAGTCGCCCTATACACACAGGTGAGGTGAGATGAGAGTATGAGGCGTCTGCGTCACTATCCCTCCGGTCATGAGAAGTCAGTCAGGTAAACTTGTGTTGTTCCTCTCTCAGTGAGATATAAGAAATTTACAGCAATATTAATGCTGCATTCCATTTGCCTCGAAAGTTGAAATTCAGACCTGGGTATGACGTCAAATCTCAGCTGACCCCATTCCAGTTACGAGGAGCCATTGTTAGCTACTGTTGTTGTTAGCACTGTTAGCTACCAGTCAATAACAACACACTACGTGATCATTTTTATGTGCAAAAGCAACAAGACAACATATCGACAGAATGTTGAACAATACAGTCAGTTTGACCGATTTAATGACACAAAAACAAGACTTACTGGCTAATAAACAGTGTAATGTGCACCTTTCTCATTGTTAATGCACAGAGATGCCATGCTGGATTTCAATCTCAGGCTTAGTTCCTCTGAGTTTCCAAGTTGGAGTTCCAACTTCTGGGGGCGTTCCTGATGGTGTATGCAACTGTAAACTTGGAAATTCCAACTTCCGAGATCAAATGGATCACACCTTAAATTCATATGGGCTATGCTAGCTTACAGAGTTTGTGCATCTCTCTGTCCTCTGTCTTGCTCATGTTAGGTGGAATGGATAATGCATCTCTTCTCTGTCTGTATCTTGCTCACAGAGCCCTGAAAGACCTAAAAGTGAAATTTAAACATTTATTACATTTGACCAAAGACAACAACAGTGTGTGTATAAGCTGCAGCTCGAAAAGATAATTAGGGGCATGCATGGCATGATTGCATAAACATGCGCTGATATGCACACGCATGAAATAAAAAACTCGCCCTCCAGCAGTTACCTTTGTGGACTCAGTCTAGACAAAAACGCCTCTTCCCCCTTGGTGTACATAATACTCAAGCAAGACAATGATTAGCCAATATAGTCTGTCAGTTGAGGTTTACTCTGGTGGAAAAATATGCACATAATTTAGCAACTTAACTTAAGTACCAAAGGTAAAAGCAGTCACTGTGAAGTACTTTACTACTGAATCTTATGTTTTGGATTAATAGACCTATCGTTGCTCGTTCGTGCACTGTATCTGTATTACTGCTGCAGATGTTTATGGTTGAGCTCATTGAACAACTTTATATAATGCTGGGTACTTTAATCTACAGTATGCATTATTTTAAATGAGATCATCATATATTTGTGATGAAGCTGTCCCGTAAGAAAGATTTGTCTCTATAAACTAACCTCTCCACATAGGGAGGATTGTAGTTGAACCACTAGGGCGTTAGTTGCAACTGTGGCAAAGGTTTACATAACTCACATGTGCGGTAGGAGGGCCCCTTGCCAGAATTTTGATAAGAGCCCCCAGGGAGGTCAGAACCAGCTCTGCAAAAAATGAAATGAAAAATAAAAAATAACAAGTTCAGCTTGACAGCAGCTGCCACCAACTCTTACGTACTGCTGGATTAATACACAGCTTTTAAGTGATATAGAATAACCAACAATGCATTAATATAAAAGGCCTTTTGTACCGCGGACATCACGCCTTATGTAAGTCTGAATGCAACATGTTGAACAGAATTTTCTCATGTCATATATGGACCGATTCGATTATTCCTTACAACCTGACAATACCCAGTCTCCTGCTGTTGCACGACCTAATGATTCACACCTGTTTTCACTTTAACTAAAGAACTCATGTTTGTGTTCCTACATTTGTACAACCTGATTGATAAATTAATTAACTAAAATGTTGGTCATTAGCATGGTCACTTTTAATTTGAGACTAAATTGAATTGGATTCAATTTTAAGCATCCCTTTTATGATTACTATAACTAGTGTTGTAGTACTCAAGTTTGGTCTTGGTCTCAAGACCACTTTTTGAAGGTCTTCGTCTCGGAATCAAACACATTTTGAGACGGTCTTGTCTCGGTCTCTGACATAATGGATTCGGTATATTTAAACAAGACCAGTCTAGACCACAACAGATTTATTTGTTAACATAATGACTGTGATTGGATGTAAAACTATCTTCTTCAAATGCAGTTTTGTAGTAGTAAGTTGTAGTTTGATTTTTTTGATTCGTCTAAGTTTGACTACCTTAATCACAGAGAATTCATGAGCAAAAAAACATACAAGAGAAAACAGATCGTAGGTTCTGCAAGGCAGTGCTTACTGAGATGGCTGGGAAAATATCGAACCTCTATCTCCACCTTGAAATCAGAAGATAATTTTTAATGGTCTTGGTCTTGACTGGGTCTCACACCGCCCTGGTCTTGGGCTTGTCTTGGTCTAGGTAAGTGGGGTCTTGACTACAGCACTAACTGTAACTACATTTAAGACTAAGCTCTTAATCCAAAGTTGCATGGTTATGTGAGTTTCTGTTGTAAACTTTGGAACAACTGTTCCTGAGGACATGATGTAGCCTAATGAACAAGGCTTTTATCAGTGTTACTGTTCAATCTCTCATTGCTCAGAGATAACACTTTAAGAAAAGATGTTTTTTATGGTGGATTTTGGCTTTTGGCTGTGAGAAGTCCTTTTAAGCTCTCTAGTGCTGCCTGGAGAATGTCTCTGAAGCCTGAGGAATGCACTGACATCACTGTTTAGCATTCAGCCAGGGCTGAATAGTTGGGAGTTGGGAGTAGTTTGATGTAAAAGGCGGAATGAATTTTCTCAGTGTCCTCCCCGTGCAACATTACGGCATTCCCATATGTTTTTAGTACTGCACAGTGTTGATATATGAGCACAGACGGATGACGCTTTCCTTGGAATTCCTAATGGTTGTGGGCTGAAGGCTTGAACTGATGACGCTGGTTTGGGGAAATATCTCCAGCATTTGGAGAAATCCAGTAAATCTGAATCATATTTGCACCTTTTAGCCATGCTGGGGGCAAGGCTATAGGAAATGCCAGTCCAGCAGTCCATCAGTTGATTAGTTGGTGAAATATACCTACTGTTTTGGGTTGATATCTCCAAACTACTTGTAAAGACATTCATTGTCTTCTTATTTTGGTGATCCCCTGACATTTTATCCAATACTTACAGCTTAATACTGTACATATGACTTTGTCCAGTTGATACAGGGTTCTCATACAGCCAATCTTCTGGCTGTATGTTGCAAAAGCAGGTACTTATTATGCCTTGTCAACATGTACATGGCTACTTTTTAAAACTTAACTTTCAATGTGCTTTGACCTTTTATTCAGATTTTAAAGACTGAGATCACGGAAAATGGATCTTTTAGAAAACTCTGGCCGGGGTAAAGCTATTGCTCTTTTTACAGTGATGATATGTTGGTTTACATGAGGCAATACAGTGCTGGTGCTAACATTTTACAGGACTTTTTTAAATGTTAAGAGAAAAATGACTACTTACTCTTATACTACATGAAAGGCGTGACAATACGCTATGTACGTCATTACGTAATCCAACTTTCCCACAACACAGTCACCACCACCAAAGTTGCAGATTTTGTACGTGAATCCGTCAGACCTCCAGCTGCAGCTTGCCTAAGACTACTAACTTTTGTCAGGCTTCTGATCGGGCAATATGGCTTTCGGTTCAGATTAAGTTGCTACCTGTTTGTCTTGAATGATCATAAAAGTACTTTATGTTTTTGCAGTTTATTTATACAGAGATTTATTTAAACAGTGCTTGTATCAACATAATTTCTATTCACCAACCATTTCCATGATACTTTAAATTGAACTGTATAATATAGTTTAATAATATATGTTTAATATTTGATACATTCCATGTAGGAAAACATCCTGTATTGTTTGTCAATCAGTTAAAATCTAGTTTTAGAGATAGTAGCCTATTACATATCTCTCTTTCAAATAACTTGTTCATGCTGCTTCTTCCATTTCAAGAAGAAACCAGTTCACAGGTCTTATATTTTCCAAAGCTCTCATGAAATGATTCTCCAGTCTGTTCACAGTACATGTAGGTAGTATTCTTGCTCTCCACTCACCACATACTGACACTTGGTAAGGAACCATGTGGGTTTTTCCTTTTAACGCACTGGGTACCCCTTAAGTGTGTGTGTGCGACACGCAAACCCTTCCTACCACTAAGTCACCCAACATGTGGTTAACAATGTGACACAGTCACTAATTTAAATACGTGCATGGTTTTGTTAGGTTTAAGCACAACAGCTTCTTGGTTAGGTTTAGACAAAAGACACTCGGTCTGGTTTGGTTAAAGAGTCTTTGACTTTTGTTTTCAACAGTCAGATCCACCACTCAACCCCCTTGGGGCTTTCACTATTTGTATTTAATCTGGTGGAGCCAATGACATGAGTGTTCAGTACTGCCTCAGATGGGTTTAAATTATAGTTACTTGAAAGCCAAGGGCATTCCTGACAGATGCTAAAGCTGTCCTTCCTGCTGTTAAAAGTGACACTGAGGGATCCAGACCAAGCTGTCGTATATGACCAGTTGGAAGTGAGAACTGGTTGTCATCCAATGACAGAAGGAACTAGAGGTCATAAAGCAAAATAACCCTGTTCTTCCACACTGCAAAAGCTGTAGAAAAATCCCTTGGCATACCCCTGTTACTGCTCAGGATCTAAATGGATTTTTTAGCACTTATGAATTATAGATGTAGCCCGTAGACTGCTTAATTTAAAAAAAAAAAAATGGCTGCAGTGTTCACAGATGGACTCTTCACTTTTCAGTCCAGCAAACATGCTAGTGGCATGAACATGGACATGTCACAGGGCTGTCATGCTCTTCAAGTCAAAGCAGGCTGTCTGCAGGCCATCAGAACCAAAGCTGTAATATTGCAAACAGATGAAGATGTGCAAAATCACTTGACCATACCACCCCTCCTTCTCTGAGCACACACACACACACAGAGTATGCACATCTTTGTAGAAGGCTAGGGTGTGTGCTTCTGTGGAAATGGGAGGGTAAGATAAGAATGGGCCGGGGCTTCCACAGAACAAGTAGGAGGCAGCACATGACAACTGAGCAATGCAGAGAAAACTCAGCGGGGCGGGGGGTTAAAACCTCCTTGAGGAGCTGTAGTGAATGAGGTGCAGCGTTGTTTTGTTTCTGTGGAAATGTTTTTGCACTGTTTGATGAGCACATAAAGACATTTCACATGAGTCACTGCAGTGCACTTTAAGCAATACAAGGTGACCATAGATGTCGAGCCATCAGAGCTAAATTCCCCCGTCACGTTAATGTTGCAGATCCACCAACTGTTGACCAGGGGTAAAAATCTGATTTCAGTGTGTGTGTGTGTGTGTGTGTGTGTGTGTGTGTGCGTGTGGGGGGTATCAGCCTCTCTGCTGCCCCCCCCCAAGTGTTGACCCTCAGTGTCCTTCAGTCACAAGCATAACATAAGATGCAAAACACGAACACTATTTAGCTAATATCAGTTACAGCAAATGTTAGCTTAAGCTAGCTACCATTATTTAGTAGTAAAGTAGGAAAACCAGCTAACGTTAGCATCAATCTGTGAACTGAAAAGTGAGATAGTTAGCTACTTACATTAGCCTACAGTGTCCAAATCCCCCCCTTAAATTTGAACATTTTCCTGTCCAAAGTTAACTATAAAAGTAATCATTTACTCCACATTCAGAGCACACTATCTCTCTGTACACGATCAGCACTGTTTGCCGACAACAGAAGCTCAAGCACTAAACACTACTATGGACTAAACCACTCTGAGGCATGGGAGAGGGGGAGACTTAATTTTCTTGTTCTTTTGTTTGCCTTTAAAATCGGCTTGGTTCTTTCAGTGCAAATTATTATGATATTATGATATTTAAAATCATACTGCATTAAGTTATATAATAAAACCATGTTATTGGAGGGGACTCTGTCTGGAAGGGGGGGACATGTCCCATGTGTCCCCCCTGGGATTTACGCCCTTGCTGTTGACGGGAGAAAATGATACCATTAATTTCAAAGAAGTTAACAATGCTAACTGTCCTTCTAACATTGATTTAAAACATCATTTTTTGACTTCCATTCTCTTGTATTTTAGTATATGTTGTCTTTATCTAATTACATAATTAATCTCATGATGATAATGATGTTCTGTGAAGCAATTCCCCATTTATGTAAGTTTAAAAATAGCCCATACAAATCTGTTTTACAGATTCATAGACAAACAGGTTTAATAACTCACATTTGTGGTTCATCAGTACATGAGAAAGTGTTCCCATTCCATGCGCTGCTTGTGGTGATGTCAGCTTGCCAGATCTGCGGCACACACACGCTGTTCTGATATTGCTTCTCCCGTCACACCCAGAACACTATTGCCGCTGCCAGCTACTATGGTATTACACTGATAACCTTTCACTCAGGTTATTGGGTTCATACAATATAAATAGGCTTCTATCATCTGGCTGACAGTTAATGAGAAAGGATTACCCCAGGATCTCTAGCTGGAATGCAGAAAAATAACCTGCAGACTGGTGAATATGCTCTGTTACATTGGAAATGGAAGAGTTTGCTATGCATCCACTGCATTTATCAAAAGTGTAATTTTGAATAGAGATAATATCAAGATTTAAAATGTAGTAAATCATCATATTACAACACAACATTGTACAACAAATGCAGTTTGTAGTCCCCTTGTATTACTGCTAAAAATGGAAAATTATGTGGACATATTAATAGTTAATAAGTTCATGAAATTAAAACTATTTCTTATGTTTAAGTTTAAGTGCAGAGGCTGAGTAAAAAAGTCTCACAGCTTGAGAGGAAAAGCTGCCCTGCAGTCTGGTTGTACTGCAGTTGATACTTCTGTAGCTCTTGCCAGACAGCAGCAGGGTGAACAGGCTGTGGCTGGGGTGGATTTTGTCTTCTAATACTCATTGGGCTCTGCACAGCTCACCTCACCGATATCACCCGATCCTATGAAACTGAGATGCAGATACAGAGCCTTCGTGTCCTGCACCATGCATACCAGTTTTTGATGCTTCCTGTCAGAATAATTTCTATTCTTCCTTCCTTGCAAAATTCACATGAACTTGACATTGTAATGTTTCTTTCTTAAGTTTCATTAAAAATGAATGTTTCTTGGCTTTTGTTTTTCCTGACGTGTCACAGTCTCTTCTGTTTCACTAAGTCAGTTAGAAGAAGGCTCCATCCATCTGAGCACCTCCCACATTATCATGGCTGCACACATGTTCAGCATAGCCTGTCTAAATGCAAATAACCCCCACCATTACCCATCATGCACAAGGACTTCTTGGTCCCTGCATGCTTTGCTTGAGGTTCTCTTTTTTTGGCAGTTGTTGCATTTAGAAACACACCTCTGACGGTCTGAGATGCTTCACAGTTTGGTAGAGCACATTTTGAGTTGTAAAAAATGAGTGTACTTGGGGCGCCCGGTGGCTCGGTTGGTGGAGCAGGCGCACCATGTGCAGAGGCTGTGTCCTCGCTGCAGCAACTATAGGTTCGATTCCACCTGTGGCCCTTTGCTGCAAATTCCCCCTCTCTCTCCCCTGTTTCCTGTCTACTCTTCAGCTATCCTATCAAAGAAATGAAGGCATAAAAAGCCCCAAAAATATCAAAAAATACCTTTAAAAAAAGAAAGAAAGAAAAATTAGTGTACTTAATACTGTTTAAGTGTGTTAGAATTGACTCTTAGCTTAGCCACGCCCATTGAGTTATTTTTGCTGTGTCCTTCAAGCTGTCAGAGCTAGCATGGAGCTCACACTCTCACTAACTGCACTCCCTGGAGAAATATCGTCTAATTTTTGGAAGAAGCAGACAGAAGGTCTGCAATGAGCCTCTGAATGATATTTACAGGATGTCAAACTCACTCAGCAGTTTAAACAGGTTAGAGTTATGAATATAAAGATACAGGCTAAAGCCTACAGATCTCAGTGCAGCAGCTTTAACTTGTGTTTTACTTCATTCATGAAACAAGCAAGGACCCTCGCAGTGATTTAGGACCCGTTTAGGAAAAGCGGAGGACACGTCCTTTTGTTATATAACATTAAAAGTAAAGTTGGGCTTTTTTGTCAGGTTCAAGTTTGGATTGCCAAAGCAGCAAACTGTTGATCCAGAGCTCTTATCTCCAGACTTTAGCTCAGCCTCTTCCAGGGGACAAGAGGTGGTAAAGTGCCTAACAATTTTTTGTGCACTGGTGCCCCACTTAAAAGTGCCCTTTTTACTATTTTCGCCCCTGCCCATTAAACACCCTGAGTCTGCCTGTGTAACTAATCTATTTTCTCTGCTGAGTCAGTTTGACATTCTGTATATATCATTCAAAAGCATATTGCCGACCTTCTGTCTGCTTCTGTCTGAAAATTTTTTTCAATTTTACTGACAATATTTCTTCAAGGAGTGCAGTTAGTAAGAGTGTGAGCTCCATGCAAGCTCCAATAGCTTGTCGGACGTAGCAATGGTAACTTAAGTGGGGGCGTGGCTTAGCAAAAGGTCAGTTAATGCAAAATCTTGTCACTCTCAAAGCTGTCTGGCAGTACTGCACCGTGCTGCACTCTGAAATGCAGCCAGTGGGTGTTAAAGGACGATGGAGCACAGAGTAAAACCATAGCTGACCCAGTCTGGAACGCACACATAACCAGTGGAATCCTCAGGTCACTCTGATCACTGGAGACGGTGTAACTTCTGCTCATAACATGCATTCAAAAAGCATTTGTGGAATACTCAGTTTTCCTTGTGTTTGAATCAAAGTCAATGATGGTTTGTAGAAAACCACAAGAAGACAATTCACCATCCAAAAACTGCTGAGCTGCTTGAAGAACAAGTTTGATTGAGTTTGAGAATGATTTGGGCTTTAAAAAAGTTGAATGCTTGTGTTGTAATGTGTTAATTTCATTTAGTTAGTTTAATTGTAGCCTTTTTTTATTTCTCAAACTTTCCATCTGCTTTTAACCATGAAAAG
Organism: Naso annulatus; assembly: GCA_029783625.1. Taxonomy (NCBI): domain Eukaryota; kingdom Metazoa; phylum Chordata; class Actinopteri; order Acanthuriformes; family Acanthuridae; genus Naso; species Naso annulatus. The sequence goes on along the minus strand of JAPZDX010000002.1, from coordinate 2,252,860 downwards.
AGTTAACTTCAAAAACATATCTAATTCCTTCTAATGGCTTCAAACCTGCGCAAATATCACAGGTTGCACTTGTGTGCATTTTTATTATAAACACAAAATAACCTGTTACATCACATGTTATATAGAGGCAAACTTTTTTATGGGTAGGACCATCAGAGGGTTAAAAGTTCAGGGTTTATCTGGCTAAAGGTGTGTTCACATTTCTAATTATTAAAGCACACTGGATCCCGAGATTAGCTGGTCTCATGCCCAGTTCGTCAAATACTCTTTGTCACGCCTTTTGACCTCTGATATTGACGCACAACTTATTACGAAGTGTATGAGTCAAAAATCTCCATGTAAACCCGTCCCAGTCAATATTAGACACTCATAGCAACTGATTCACCCGTCACATTAGAAACAGGAACTAAGTTCTAAATGGGCGGAGGTCAGGAGCAGCTCCCAAGGACTTCCAGGGACCACTGAGGAGACTGGGACAAGACCCCTGTTCAACTGAAAGTGAAACCTAAACACATTTTTCAAAACCTGACAAAGTAGGTTTGTTTTCAATTGTTTAACATTGACCCTTCACTAAGCCACACCCCCCCTTAGTTACTGTTGCTATGTCTGACAAGCTGTCAGAGCTTGCATGGAGTTCACACTGTTACTGGAAAAATAATGTTGAACTTTTGGAAAAACAAAAAAGTGATATCAGAGAGAAGCAGACAGAATGTCTGCAATATGTATCTGAATGAAAAATACAGGAGGTTAAACTGACTCAGCAGAGAAAACAGGTTAGAGTTATGAATATAAAGATACATGCTAAAGCCTACAGATCACAGTGCAGCAGCTTTAACTTGTATTTCACTTCACTACAGTCTTGTGAAGCTGCCAAAGCCGTTTTTGCCCCCTGGGTGCGCACGCATGCAGTAATGTTTGTATACAAGAAACCCATGTATAGCGTTAGCGTTATACTTTCCAGCATCTGATTTGGAAAGGTAAAGAACATTAATCTCCTCTGAACCTTGCCGAATAATAAGCATCACTTTTAAAAGTGTCCCAGACACAACATTTGACCATGATGAGCTTGAAATCTTCAGAACCAGCCTAAAAATGATGAAAATCTGAAAAGTTTACAAGAGTTTCAGTGGAGCACAGCTGTATAGTCATCAGGCCCTGGTCAGAGCCGACAGATGCTGCGCTCTGATTGGCCTGTTTGTGTTTGAGTGCGGCGCCTAGCGAGAGGTTAATTGTGGCTGTCTGTGTGAGACACCATGGGGTGTGAAAGAGCGGCAGCAATTTTTGATGATCTTAGATAAGAATATTTTAGATTATACCTCAGCAAGATACGAAAGCTTTAAAAATATTTTGCAGCGCAGGACAATAAAGAGCACATTTAAAATGTGTAAATCACAAAAATACACAAGTTAATCCTGGATGTGGGTCTGCAGGTGAAGCATGGTGTACAGTTTTCACACAGTGTGTGTGTGTGTGTGTGTGTGTGTGTGTGTGTGTGTGTGTGTGTGTGTGTGTGTGAAATAAATAAATCTACGTCTTAATAATTGCACAAACGAAACTTGGACCACAAATCCAGTGTTATCCATATTGCCAAAAATTCTGCCACACCTTTCATATCCTCTTACTCCTTTTCTTCTCACACTTTACCGATCCCACACACACAAAAACAAACACACCCTCGGTAAGTGATCGGCTCATGTAACTCATGCCTTTCGTTCCCCTGCTTTCTATTCACGTGGTTGAAAGTGACAGATCTATTGTTAGCTGGGACTTTACTTTTGCATTCCAACTGTGACTCATAAACTGAAAGAGGTGTGATGAGGTGTGAGTGTGTGTGTGTCTAACCGTTGCTGTTTTCATACTTGTGGCTATACGTGAGTCACATCCTCTTTAACTATTATTAAGTGGACATTTAAGCGATGTAGAGTGCAAAAAACATGAATTTAAACAACTGTGGAGGTCCACTTCTCTTTTCCAGCTTTCTTTATGTCTGAAAACCATTTGATTCTCTCTCTCTCTCTACACCTGCCTCCCCCTGTCTTGTGTTTACTCTGGGGTTGTATGAATAAAGTGGAAATTCTCAGTCCTGTTTTCCACAGAAAACCACTCTCACTCTGCAGGTGCTTTGCTTTCATGGTTTCAAAATCTGCGCTCACTTTCAAAGGCTTTTTAAAGACACGCTTACGTTCTTCTGTTTTAATTATGATATTACTCTTTTATTTGGGGAGATGAAAGCACACCGCATGTTCTCTCTCCTTACCACATAATGAGCCATCATTTTTACTGCACACCTCCAGGCATTGTCGAAACAATGTGATCATTTTTGACGATAAGGTTTTTGTTCTTACTGTTCCAGCTTCTGTTATTTGTCTGCACTGTTTCTAGTTGGTCTGAAAGGTGAGATTGCTAAATGCTCATGCAAATAAAAAGTTTTTTTTTTTTCTTTCCTGGCCTGGTGATGTTGCATAACATTGAACGTTGATGCACCTGTGTTTATCTGGTCGGATGCAGACTTGACCTCGGTATAAGCACCGGTGTCACACCTGATAATAACAGCAACTTCCTTTTAGCAGTTCAGAGCGTTTCATTGTTGAACAAATGGAAAATAGGTGAAAGAAATCCCCATTGACAGCTGATTTCCAGTTCCTTTCTTGCAAATTTAGATTCACTTCCTCATACTGGGCCTTCTGTACGGCCGTTCACTATTGTTCTCCTGTGTCACTAAAACTTCTTCCCTAATGTGACGCACATGGAACCAAGAGTCACCATATCGGATGTGGTCTGTGTCTCATCTTCTATAGTTTAATGTTTTTATTTAATCAGTAACTGAGTAGTAATACATTACTTTGCTTAATTTAATGAAAAGAAACAGTTATTATTCATTCTAACCCAAACCCTATATTCATATATGTTTTAGAGCTTTATTCCAGTGTAAAAGTCTGCTAAAATACTGTTGTGTGTGTGCAGCAGCAAACAGTGACATGTAGTGAAATTTCTTTATTAACTTATCAAATGACAATGTGAAAACAGAGTGAAACTGTTTTTTCACAAACCTTTTATAGAGTCTTTATTGTTCACTCTCACCACTCTCACAGTGTATTACATCAAAGCAGGTGGACAATTTCCATAATAAACTTGTAATTGCCCTTTATACACATGGATTCTGAATACAGGCTCAGTTGTGGCTAATTTTAGCAAGCGACTGAGATGAAAACAAGTTACTGGGCTTCACATTTAATCGTTTTGTTTTTGTTTTTTTTTATTGCAGCTAACTCTTTCCATGCTGCCTCAGTCACCTCGCCAAGTTAACACTAACAGAATGACGCTGACCAATGAACACAGAAAGAACAAACTGATTTCAATCATCACCGAGAGTGATGTGAAAAAAATTTATTCTGTACAGTTGCTTAATTTTTCCAGTTTTATTTACTGATTAAACTGGTATAAAGTCACACAGTAGTGTATATTTATTACAAAACACATGTAGCTTCATAGCAGATGTATTTTTTTCATTCATACAAAGTATTTGTATTAATGTGATCCATATGTGCCAAGGATTTAATTGCATTAATGTGCCTTTTTTCTCACACTGACTCATAGAGTCTATTAATTCTTTCAAGTGATAAATGGCGCATAATATTTATTCAACTCAGCTCTGTTTCATATTTTATATTCAGTCGAGTTACAAAGCTCACATCACAGATCCAAATACTCAACTCCCCTGGTGCTTTAGTGGAGCCGTCATTACATGATTGCCATTATAGTAATTGTTGGAAAAGCATCATTAATTGATGAGTTGCACAAGCGACCTGATTCCCAAGTAGTTAAATGAGCTCAGCAGGGCACCACAGCAGCCAGCAGCGCTGAGGCTTCTGCACAGATCAGCGTGGAGGCATTGTGGTGCTAACTGTCTGTGATCCTCTATTGTTGCTAAATGGCTGCTGCAACAATAGGTCACATTCCAGTCCCACTGGCCCCTGCAGGCGCAGCCAGCTACTGTATCTGTGCAGGCAGACGAGAGGTGCGTGCGCCTGTGTGTTAGCACATGCGTGTCGGGTTTGAGAGTTTGTATGTTGGGTGTGTTGCGTTCTGCATCTGCCTGTCTGTGTGTGGCCTGGCTTTGCACTGTGACCACAAGAAGAGTTTGTCAGAGCTTCACGTGGGTGAACTCACCCATGATGACACTGTTATGGCTCCATGCCGGGATGCCCCTTCATCTGCTGCCATACAAGTTAGCTTTTATCAACCGCCCACATAGAGACTAGACGGGGGAAAAAAAGACAAGAAGAAGAAAAAAAAAAAACTGTCAAATGTTGTTGGGGAAAAGAAGATAGCAGAAGAAAATGAAAGCCTACAAAGAGGTTCATGTAAGTTAAATTTTCACTGTCCTAAAGAAAAAAAAACCCTGCTGTGGGATGTAGTATCCAACAGTAGTTGATAAAGGTCATTATTTCCTAATAATCTGTCAAGCTTTCTCATCCTAAATCTAAAAAATTTAGTCTCTTGCCCTGGGAGCCATGCTCATTAAAACATAGTTCCATGAGGGGATCCATCAGTAATAGGCCCTCAACCTATTTCGAGTCCTGACCCACAGGAGGCAATCCAAAAGGAATTTCCCCAGAGAAATGCTTCATTTCCAAGAAGAAACACCACACTCTCATTTACTTCCTGTGATATTCTATTGATCCCTGAAGGAGAGATGTTTTTTCACTTACGCTCCTTCACAGGAGGGTCAGAGGTCATGGTCAGCTACCGACAAGCACAGATATCAGGGCTTCAGTCTTTAGTAAAGGACACTTTGGCAGGTGCTCACTGCCTCAGAGGCCTTGAAACGAGCTCACCAGGGTGAAGGACAGAGTCCAAACTCTCAATGACACTCCGCTACTCCTCCATGTTAAAGCACAGGCAGATAAAACAAATATTTTAGTTTTCTCACAAGGGCTGTCAAATGATTAGAATTTTATTCAAATCGCGATTAATCATAGAATTTCAATAGTTATTGCAATCAATGGCATTTTTTATAGCATGTTGAAAATTATATCATTCTGCAGTAACAGTTTTCAAGTCGATATTAACAATGTAAAGCAATTCTTACCAGTGTAACTTGATTTGGAATCAAATGCCAGATTGAATACATCTCTTGCATAAGTCTGGTGCAGTAGAAAAGAAAAAATGGGCAAAAAAAAAAGAGTGAGAGAGAGAGAGACGGACACCGCTAATTAGCTTAGCTCAAATACTGGAAATCAATGGGAAGTGCTAGCCTGCCTCCACCTAAAGTCGTCAGATAAACTCTCCAACAACTCTAAATGGTCCTGTGTGCTTGTAGTGACTTGTTTATTTAACATGTTATGTTATTTTTAGACTCACATTAGCACTTTATGAAATTTACATTTTTTTAACAGATGTTTTGTTTTGCTGAGCTACTTACAAGCACATTCGTGGTATTTTGCGCATGCATCCGGTTCGTATTTGATTCTAAAATTTAATTAATCAATTAATAATTGATCACAGCCTTAATGCTGACAGTCCTAGTCTTACTGACATATTTTTGCTGTTTTTCTGTAATTGTACTGCCACAAAGCACCTGACAGTGTCTGTGGAGGCATATGTCACTGGAAACACTGACAGCTTTAGACTTACTGTAACTGCAACCTCAGGTCACTTGACATTATAATGTGTCCATCATCGATTCACTTCCTCCTCAGTTTTGCACATGAAGTTTAACATTTCAACACAGCAGAATTTCCAGTGTCTGTAAGTGACAGCTATTTTAAGTTCATGCAAACTGTGATTCTGATTTTGCAGACATTGTAAGTACATTGTTGAACATTGTAAGTTCAAAGGCAGCTTGTAAGTTTTGCACTTTAGAGTCACCCAAGACAGTGAAACACAACCAATGCTGAAGTAAAAAAGTAGGTCGAAGGTTGTGAAGCACATGATGAATCATTCAAGTATTCTGCACATGGTCATGTGTTTCACCTGCTGACACTGACATGCACTGTGCAAAACATGCGTGTCTGTTGGTAAACCATGCAACATAACAGGACAACCCTGCCCTACAAGCTACAGTACTACAGAAAAACCAAGTTATGCCTTCACAGAATCCACTTTCGATCAATCGCAGTCACATTCAAAGAAGTCCAGCTCCTTGAGAAGAAAAAAAAAGTTTGGGTTTTAAATACCTTTGGATTTTGAGCAAATCTTTTTCGTTCATTTGTTTCATTTCAGTCGTATTTGCTCCACTTCAGATTTGTTGTTTCAGGTTCAGTTTCTTGTTGAAGTCTGAATACAGACATTTGAGCTGCTTTTATTAATACTGTGCCCTCAAAGCAATGACATTAACAAGCAGAAGTGAGTGCTTTCAAAATCTCTCAGGCTGCTTCAGCTTATTGATAAAGTTTGCTGGGGCTGTACGTAGCCTAAGGCGAAGAATCACGGGCCGTACTCAGAGGTTTAACGATCCAAGTCACTTTCATTGAAAAAAGTCAATTAATGCACTTTATTTGAAAAATATCTGAAAATTCAATATTTTTATGTCAGTTATTTCTTTAAATTAAAGTATTTTACAAATGCCACATTGGG
>JAPZDX010000002.1:2127800-2138912 GCA_029783625.1 Naso annulatus | reverse complement strand
TCTAATGTCCTTTCACAGTGATTGTAACATTTCCACCCAGACAAGGATTATCTTTTGTAGTTTCCCAGTTGCATTGGAACAATTTTTGGAACATCATAATATTTTCATGGATCTCCTGTAACATGGAAGTGTATTGGCACAGTTTAACAGCTGGGACATGGGACACGGGACATGTGACGTTACAGCTTGCTTTTCATTTCGAACCATGTAATGCTGTAAGCTCCCATACTGAATTTTTCACTGTTCCTCTTTTCCATAAGAGCTAAAATGTTGTGGTTTTTCATTTTACTGTTACTGTAAAGTAACTGTGAAAGCACACTGTACTACGATAAACAGAGAAAATACCAAAATTGTCACCAGCAGAGACTAAATATACTGCAGGAACTGGTGTTTGTGTAGCATGACATTTATGACACCATTCAGCAATAATAGATTCATTTTAATTGGCTCTATTGGATCAATGAATGTATGTCTCATTTATCAGTGAAATACAGAAACATAAATTCTGGTAATACGTACACTACAGTAAACACTGTTGTAACTCAAATGATGATAAAGAGCAATGATGCTCTCATTGATCTGCTTATCTACTTTTGACACGAGCTAAATGTTTGGAATGGGCGGCTGCCTTTGATTGCCTTTTTGTTGTGATCGTGATTTTAGAGTTAAAAAGAGTTCCAGAAACTCAGCTGAAGGGCTTAAGGAAAAAACTGTCATATTTAATAATATTGTTTTATTTTTTGTCTTAGAAAGTGAAGGAGTTCCTCACTAGCAGTTCTCTGAGCTCCAAACTTCAAGCCAAACATGATCTTCTACAAGAGGCCATACAGAAAGGTACCCATATATTACAATATATGGTGATGGGCGATGCAATTTCTTCTAATTTTGCCAATGTTCAAGTCTGTGAAGGATCAATACAAATTGTGCTTCTAGCAATAGCAGTTTTATTTATAAACCACATTTCATTACAGGTAAGCTCAATGTGCTTTACACTGAGGGTAAAAACACGGAAATACAAAAATGAACAGTTATTCAAAGAACAAACTATCAACACAATTATCACAGCATTTCTTTTTAAACCTTCAACACTTTAGAGTGACTATGAGGAACTTTTCAGTACTTATAAAACAGTCTCTTGATTCCTGTGATGATCATAAATTTCCTGTAACGGCAAACGAGACCCTCAGCAAAAAGACTGCTTTTTTTATGTAGCTACTATCAGTGTTGGGGAGTAACTAGTTACATGTAACGAAAGTATGTAATTTAATCACAAAATAAATGTAACTGTAATCAGTTACAGTTACTGAGAAAAAATATGTGATTAAATTACAGTTACTCATGAAAATGTTTGATTTGAAAATGATTACAAAGGGGGTTTCACCTGAATATTTTCTGTAAAAAGCTCAGGCTATATGTTGAATAATATTCATTTTGTTGCTCTGCATGTTTTATTAGGTGCACAATGTCTTCTCTTGCCATTTCCAGTCGAGGCCGTTCAGTAAAGTTTGATGCTGTTCTGATGCTTTTTGTTTGGTCCTCTTGTTTGAATTTGCAGCCCCACGTCTGCCATTAACACTGCCTGGTTTAAACATTTGAAAATGGTTACTGTTCCAAACATTGGTTACAAATTTAGAAAAGTAATCAAAAAGTAATCAAATGTAATAGGTTACATTACTTTTTAATTTTCATTACTTTTACCTAAATAGGTTATTGTGGCCATGTAAGTCCTTAACTCCACCCTTTGCACAACTGACAAGGCATGGACCTAATAAGGAAATGCATTATCATGCGTAAAATTGGGGTGATCGTGTGTGATTTTTATATTGATCTCGGCATTCCATCATCACACATCACATGCTGTTCTGCGAAGGCACTCTGGTCGTTTTATACTGATCCCATCTCGCCTCTGTATAGCCTCTGTTACTACCTCCCAAGGCGCTACAGAGGTTGGATCATTTCGTTCCCCATCCCGCGACAGGGACGTTTTTATTGAAGGCGAGACGTTGCAGAGGTGAAAATATCACAGAAAAATTTATATTTGTATTTCTGGACAGTCTATTGGTGAATGTGTGGTTGTATCAGTGTAGCTATATCGATGCACACCGTGTGAATAGCTATTTTCAGCTATTTAGCTGTTTATAGATATGAACCAGTGGTTCTCATGTTACGGATCAGTTGTAATCTGTTTTGTGGTAGAATCCAGTGATTCTTTGATTGAGACAGTCATCAGTGGACAGACCACTTAATTGTCCAAAACCAGCAACATAAATAAAGATCCCACAACCTGTAAAGTAAAGACTGTAATGTGTAAATCAGAGATCACTCTTTAATAATGTGGTACATTGTTTTGCACCTGAACCTTAATCAAACCAACTCTCTGACTCGTTTTCTGTCTGTTTTTTTTTCCAGCCGAGGCTGTTGACAGTGACCCCTCCAGGTAAACAGTGCATTTACACAGCCAAGAATAAAGAGTGTATGACTGAGAGAGGCATAGAGACATGGAGAGAGCAGAGAGGACAAGGAGAAGAGGAAAGAGATTTTAATTTTAACCAAATTTGAACCAAAATGTAATTTAATTTTCTGTATAAATGGCAGATTTTTGGACTGGAAAAATTAAAAGTGTGACTCATAATAGCAATAAGCACACATCATGTGAAATTAAATCCCAATACCCACCTGTAAAATGGCATTAAACATTTTATCCATTATATTTCCCAGAATGCAAAGTGCTCGGTCAGTGCGTGTTCGGAAGTCCAGACCTGTTTCCCAATACTGCCACACACTCTTCACCACAGACATAGTCTCCTACATACAGGTAACACTCGTACACACACATGCAAAAAAACAGTCAAAAGAAATTCAGCCTTGTCTTAACCTCGTTTTTATTTGCTTGCTGCACCGCGCTGCACTGCTGTTCAACCCTCCAAAGGAAATTATTTAGAAAAGCCTGTCACACTGAGGCAGAGGGACTGCTGGGGGATTCTTGCAGCACATGCACACACTGACAGTCCATCCCCCCAGTGTATTTACTGCTGCGTTCATGTGTATGGTAATGCTTATAGCATATCGCTGGCTTTTTCTCCTTTCAGTCCATTCCTCCCTTTTATCTCTTCCTCTCTTGTGAAAGGGATTAAAATGCACTGGTCTCTTTGCTGCCTCCTCTCTCCACTCGTGTACTGAGTGTATGTGTGCTTATGTGCGCCTCTTCCCACTGCTTCTAAATCTTCATTCCCCTTATTTCTTCCTCTGCCTTCTTGTTTAATCTGCTTTTTTTCTGTCCCCTCTCTGCTGTGCTTGGCTTGGTGCAGAAGAAGAAGGAGAATGTCTCGAACACAGGTAGCAAACCAAATTTCTGACTGTTTCTATACGACACGGAGGCCTGCAGGCCATTTCCCACAGTGACCAGGGCTGCAGCTACCGCTGAGGACTTGAAGTCATGGCCCTGGATTTTTGTCTGGGTTTAGCAACTTTTACATTTTACAATTAAAAACTTAAGGTTATTCATTTTTGGAAGAAGGTGCCTTGACTTCCTTGCTGAGTGTTTGCTGAAATGATTGATACCATTCTCATGTCTGTAAAATAAATATCACGCTAAAGCAAGCTTAGCACAACAGTGGGACGGAGGGGGCACAGTCAGCCTCCCTCCAAAGGTAACAAAATATGTTTTTAGCATGGAAGTGCACATAAAAGCCTCCAAACTTCCAGTTTTTTTAAATATTCTACCACTTGAAACATGACTGCCTGGGAGAGGCACAAATAGAAAATGGACTATGAAATCGCCTTTTGCTTAAAGGTAGAAAAACTACAACAACCACATGTACTGCTTTTCTGCACCTGATCGCCATGGGTAATGTACTACAATTTGCGCTGTGCTTCTTTTTTTTTTCTTTTTTTTTTGTTATGGTTTGTTGTTTGTCTGTCAGTCAAGGGCAGTAAAATCAGGTAAACATACAACCTCCTAGAAAGAAATGTCCCACATCCTCCACTTTTAAAAGCCATCTTAAACACTGGCTGAAGGATAACCAGAACTGTGATCATTTTTAGTCTGTAAGTGCAAAAGGGCAATGTGCAATCTACCCTAGCACTTTACAATTTATGTGCAATAAGCACTCTGAACTTTATCACAAGAACTTTGGCACTTGTCACTTTAACACTTGGCACCTAAAGAGCTTTTCAAACTGAAGTCTCCTCAATTACTGGTTTTTGGTTTTCCATGCACACATTTTGTATTGTCACCTGTTTGTCAGGTTCGTTATATAGCCTATTTTGTGATTGTCATGTTCATGTGCTTTGGTAATTTTGGCTACAGTCTGACATATTCACATGCAAACGCTCATCAGTGTGCACTGTCCCTATTCTTAATAAATAAAAACTGGCAGCAGTCCATATTGCAATTTCAATTAAATTTTGATTAATTGTGCAGCACTAATCCCAATCATAGCGCCACAGATCCAGGCTAGCTGTTTAGGCTCTTGCTTTTCGTTTAAAGCTGCAATTGGGAACTTTTGCTAACAGGCTAACATTAGCTGTAGCATGAGAATCATTAGGAAGCAACTCCGCTGCACCCTCCCCTCCCTTTTTTTTACGCCGGCTTGTGTTTAACTTCGTTTGTTGTCGCTCTCTCTTTTAAATCCAGTTTGAACAAAAACAAAACGGTTGCAGGAAAAGTTGCAGCACAGTAAACTCGTCCGTCTCAGCTCAAGCTAGAGCCAACTGATCGTGTAAAGCATGAACAGCTTATCAGCTTGTAACCACATCACCTGTCGCTGAGAAGCACAGTGTAGACTGGCGAATTAGGACAGAGAGTATAGAGAGTGTCACTGATCTGGCAAATAGAACAAGAGTGATAGGATTTTTACCCATCCTGAATACAGAGGCATGATGGAAAAACACCGAGATCTCGTGACACTCTCAGACATCACGTACTCACAGCTCTCAGTGGGTATTATGACTTTTTTTTTCAAATAGAACACAAAAAGTTATTGATGTTTACCCCAAAATAGATACAATACTGATGTCAATCTTTTTATGTTTCTCCTCCCAAAATGTCAAACTGTTCCGTTAAACGTGCTGGATTTTTTGTTTGCTGTGTCCAGTATTTAAAACCTAAATACTTAAACTATGAGTTAGAGTCTCATTCTGGCGTCTGAGAGGATTTTGAAAAAGGTTTAACTCCTGACCTCAGTACTTAAAAATTTCTGGTTACAGCCCTGGCAGTGACATTAAGGATTATACCTGCACTTTTGCATAAGTCAAAACAATTTTTTTTTAAAGCAGTTAGTCATTTTATTCCTCACTTTGTGTTATTTTTTAGCTCTTGAAACCCTGGTCCTTTTTTTTATTAATGTTTTCATGTACTGTAACTTCCTGTACACATTTTCTTTCTGTCATAGCCGTTATTTTCTACGTGGACCTCTTTTCTTGTACCTCTATCTGCTCTCTCCCTCTAAATCTTTGCACCCTCTTTTTCTCTCATCTCTCCATCTCTACCCATCTGTCTTCTCCAGAGCTCTGGGCAGCAGATTCCTGTGGTGGTTGAAAGCTGCATCCGTTTCATAAACCTTCACGGTGGGTCAGTTTTTATGATCTAGCAGTCAACCATGCTAAGAGAGCATTGGCCAGTGTGAATGAGTGTGTGGAGGTTCTTCTTTGTGTATGTGTGCATAATCTTTTGTATGCAGTATGAGGCATCTACTATATGATATTGTGTGAGTAATCTAATTTGAATATGTGTGTATTTCAGGCCTCCACCATGAGGGGATATTCAGAGTTCCTGGGTCACAGAGGGAGGTTAACCTCATCAGAGATGCATTTGAGAGAGGTAAATGAGCTTTTGATATTACATCAGATTTTCCTCTAATGCAGAAAAGTAAAGTCGTATTATTTTAATTAACACGTTTCAGTTTTAGATCTAACCCACAGGTCTTTTCACATCCTGCATTTTAAGCCTCTCTAACCTCTTTACGGGATTAATTTCTCTTGAAAGATTACTCTCCAGATTTCAGTAAGAAACTCTCATAATTCTATTGCCCAGGCTCCACGAGTGTCTTCAAACCTTAAAACGACATTGAGGACACTGGGGATGGGAAGATTAACCGATTTGTATTGATACTCGGACACGTGTGGGCACGATGCGAGTGCGTCGGTAGAGCCGCTGTAAATCAAGAAATTGAGATGCATCACTTGTTAAATGTTTGCATCGGTAAATTCCAATATATCTGATCATTAGATGTTTTATGCATTTATTCAAAAATGTGACCAACCCAATAATTTGATATTTTGATATAATTATTGCTCCTTAATTGGACCTACATTATGTTAACATGCACCATGGATAAATTGTGTGAGACTCAGCTTGCTATGCAGCCCATGCTTCAGATAGCAGCAGAAAGACTCCTTCTGCAGGCTCGTACTATTCCCTACCTGAAATAACCACAAAAAACAGAATCTGCCGGGTCACCAAGGCTGTAATATATCTTGCTAGAACACTCCTTTTTTTTGGTAATATTGTGTAGTTTTCAATAACAAGGGGGTTTTGGTCTGCCTGAAATTCCCCTCAAAACAAAAATGGCGCTGGACAGGTTCAAGGTAAAAACATTCCGACTTTTGCTCTACAGCAGCACTATCAGTTAGGAGGATGTACTGCAATGGTGATATTGAAAGATTTAGCGGACAACCAATAACAGATAAGAACACATCAATAATAACACACATTCCTCATTTCAGTCATTTCATAAGAAATTTACGGCGCCGTATCGGTTCACTTTAATAAATTTTTGGCTATTCTTCTCATTTTTGCTTTTATTGGGTAAACCATTGATTATTAAATAATCAAACTCATTAAATTGAGTAGCGTCATTGCTTTGCATTGTCCAGTCACATCGTATTTATTGAATCACACTGCATTGTGATAGGGGTGGGTCGATAGTGGTTGTGTATGTACCTTTAATGCATTGGATCATTGACAGGGTAAACGTATCATATCGGCCTCACACCAGAGACGTCAAACCCTAGAGCACACAGGTAGTGAAAAACTGCCCGACTCTTGTAGCAGTAGCACCTTTGGCTTGGTCACATATTTAGTTAGGGGGTCCTAATTATCCTTACAGTTGACAACGCAGTGATGGAGACCTCATAACAAGCAAATTTAAAGATACTTTAAAATATTTATGTCACAAATAATAAGTTAAACTCACATTAAACCCATGGAGTGCCTTTTTAGCTCGGCGGCTCTTTAGCTGACACATGCTCCGTGGTGTTTCAGAGTCAGGTGCTTTGTTTTTCCAATGATGATGATGATTATCCAATCACGCTATGAGATGATATTTATGTATGAATGTGTTGTGGATGTATGTATGTTTTTATGTATGTATTTATGTGGCAAAGCAGTTTCCCCCTTGGGGATTAATAAAGTTTTCTGTCTATCTATCTATCTATCTATCTATCTATCTATCTTTGAGCCTGCCTTGTGGCGTTTGACAAGAAGCATACATTGACTTTTTAGAGTTTTTTTATTTACAAAAATTTTTAAAGCCTGCTGCAGCCAAAAACAATATGTCAACCAAAACAATTAGCTGCAAAAAAAACCCTGTGTTGTGCTCAGTAAACTGCACATTTGATGAAAAACCTCAGTTTAGTTTTGGAATTCATTTTTAATATGAAAAAATTTTGTAGCAGCTTTCAGGGCAAGTATAATTTTTTCAATTTCTACCTCTGCTTCCTAATAATCATGATTAAGCACTACAGTATCTTCAAGCTAAAATGCTAATTCCTGTAGTTTATATATCACTCACAATAATTAGGCATTAGGCCCAGGCCCGCCCACGTCTTGCCTCTCCAGTGAAATAGCTTCTTTTTGTGTAATATGTCTTCTGTCATTAAAGTGGCTTGATGTATACTTTGTATAATTATTATCTCTGTATCGTTTATCCAATCCCATGCTTCATTTCATACTGTTGTGATGCAGAAAATGACAGAGTGTTTTATTTTGGTACCGATGGGGGCAACAGCACGTCAATTATTTATTTTAACCAATGAAGCGTGTGCACATTACTGTTTACAACAGCTGCGTGGCAGTTCCAACACGGTTGCTTCAAGCCCTATCTTTCGTTTGCCGTTGATAATTATCAATAAATATGATGAAGTGATTTTACTTTGCACACTCTGAAAGAGGAAAAGAGCAGGAGGGAGAGAGGAGGAAGGGTAGCAGTTCTGTCTCCCTCCTGTTGTGTGTGTGTGTGTGTTCTCTTCATGTCTGTGCAATATTACAGGTACAGACACTAGAACTGTAGTGTAAGACTCGTATGATGTTGATATGATTGTACAGGTCGTTTTCAGGTGTATTTTTGCCGAGAACCAGTGCTTTAAGTGGCCAGTATGCACGGGTACACGGTAACCCGACTTATAGACTTTACCCCCTGGCATAATGGGACTTTTTATGGGCATAGCCTTTCCTGTCTTCTCCATATCAGTGTCTCTTGATTTATAATGACACTTAAACTACATCACTACATGACACTCACTCTCTGTTCTAATGGAAGTGGAACGTCACATTAACGCTAACTCACAAGCATGGTTGGTCAGTAACGCATTACTTGGTAACGTGTTACTATAATTTTATTACTTTTCCCATTAACTAATAAAAGTAAGGGATTATAATTGCCAAAACAGTAATCATATTACAGTTACTGATCCAAGTAACTCTGTGTTACTGGGGACTTGACAGCAACATGTTTTTGTCCAAGTTTTGATGTCTTATGACGATGACGTGTTCGTGCATGTGCAGATAAATATTTGTCTGCAAGAGGCTTATTTGAATTGAACGGTCGCTAATGTTAAAGTTCTAATAAGCTGCTGAGTTGTTATGCCCAAATGTTGTTAAATCAGCAGCCTAAAAAACGAGGTTGTTGCTCTAATAAAGTGGATTAAGTTCTAACTAACTAAACAGGCTGTGCATCACTTTTTCAGGAGGTCATTTGGGTTGCGAAATAATATAGTAAAGTAACCAGAGACATAACTTATTACTTTTCATACAAAGGTGTAAGTGAAGAACATGTGTTACTTTTTTAAGGAGTAATCAGTAATAAATAACATTACCGTTTCTGAGTAACTTGCCTAACACTGCTCACAAGTCACAACAATGTTGGATAAATGGTGAAAAGCAAAGGAATAAAAAATAGACAGTAATGTTGGCGTGGTTTCGAAAGGGCACAAAGAGAGCATGAACTGGAATGGATTCTGATGACACAACTCTTTGACAGTCAAATATGTATAGTCAAATACTGAGGCAGAAAACTAAAAGTGAGTTAGTGTGTTTAATTAATCAGTTTTGTGAAAATCAGCATTATCCTCCAGCATCTGTTATTCACTGTAGAAAATTTGAACGCAGACTATTACTTGATGATTTGCCAATACAGGTCGTCTGATTCACACGGCAACAGGTGAATAAGGGAAGTAGCGGCACTTTTTTTATTTTCCACTTAAAGCACTGCTGAGAACCATACTTGAGTGATCGTAACAAGCGCAAATTCACAATAGCTTCGACCAGCAGAGTTATGGGAAGGGATGGGGCGGGCCATAACCAATGAATGTGTGTGTGTGTGTGTGTTTTTACAAAGTGGTCATTTAACATGAATGCGTTTAGAAGTTATGCACCTCTTTGTTACAGGCCACTCCCACTGCCACGCCCCCTTTTTTGCCAGTCAGTCCAAACAGTTAATCAGCTGTCCTTTGGCTCATGACCAACCTTTTTGCTAAATCTTGTGCAAGTCTGTAAATCCATTTGGAGGTTTTTGCAATTTTTTGTGCCTTTTTGTAATAGGCCACTCCCATTGCCACGCCCCCTTTGGACACATTTTCATGAACACAAACACACACCTGCACACACACAAGCTTGACCTCCATGCCAAATTTCAGCCCCTAGGGCCAAAACTGTGGCTGCCAAGGAGAAGGGATTTTTGTGGACCAACCAACCAACTGAAAGACCAATAGAGCGACCTGTATTGCTGCTGGTCACGGCTAAAAATAGAGGAGAAGCTAGTAAGCTTTTTAGGGAATTAGTTATGTTACCCATCCACTTTTCCACAGGTCCAGCCACAATTTTGTTTCTCTCTGTGCACGGTTTTAAGGACACAGTTTTCTGTCCTTTTGCTTTAATCCTGCTGAATTTCAATACAGGTCTTGTTTCTGCACAAAAAAAGTACATTTAAGCCAAGGTGTCAGATTTATCTCACAGGCCTTTCTTCCTCCCTGTAGGGGACGATCCTCTGTCCGACAGCGAGTGTGACTTGGACTCTGTGGCTGGTGTGTTGAAGCTGTACTTCAGGGGCCTTGAGCCTCCTCTCTTCCCGTACAACAGCTACTCTCAGCTGCTGGAGTGTGTCCGTAAGACCCCCTTATGTATCCTCTATGTCCATGTGTGTTTCTGTTTTCAGATCAGGCAGGTTTTAACAGCTACTTCCAGTGAAGTAGTTATTTATGTTATGGATATTTATTAATTTAATGTATAAAATAAACTTGCTTATTTTGATTGAGCTTTTTGTCAGCTTGGGTCGTAGCCTTACACACTGTGGCTGCCTTTTAACTGATGCTCCACACACTGCAAATACATGTTGTGTTGATGCAAGGCGGTGAAATTTCTCTCTCCACGGGTGCATCACACTGTTGTTTTGCTCCCTGTTGTTATCTCTCTCCCTATCTCCTTGTTATTCCTTTAGGCTTATACTGTTTTCCAAAACAGAACCTCTGAGTCATGATTTACACAGCTAATCAAGGTTGTGAACCTGCCTGCAGGTTGTTTACTTGCATTTCCTAACAGTGGCCAAATAAATCTACCCAGTAATGCTCTTCAGTAGTTTAAGTACTTGTCACATTTCTTAATGTGAGAGTTTTAAGTGACACAATGTAAAACTGCTGCAGTGCAGACACGGAGAGACTGTAACTGCAACAAACAAAACTTCTCATAATTGTCAAATTTTTTGCTTTAGCTCATCTTGTTTTATTTCCTCTGTCATGATCAGAAATCGAAGGGGAATCAGAGAAAGCTGCCCAGATTAAAGCGATTGTCTCCACCTTCCCACGGCCGCTCCTCATCGTGCTGCGTTACCTTTTCGC
>JAPZDX010000002.1:2052237-2064122 GCA_029783625.1 Naso annulatus | reverse complement strand
TTTATTGTTACCCTATTTTGATGCGGAGAAAAATAGACATAGCCTGAAGGCAAACAAAAGGCTGGACGTCAACCATCCATAAGGATGCTATTAAACACAATGTCAACAGACTTTCGAAAGTTTTGAAGTGATTTGGTCAAAAGTCTGGACTTGCTTTGTGGAGTAGCATTACCCCCTTAGAAATGACAACTAGGTTTGTCTTGGTTGTTAGCTAACACTAATGTTATCTAACTATTTCAAAACAAGGCTCATCATCATGGATACTTTTTAATAAATGCCAACAAAATCTTAACAGTTACACAGAGTATGAGTTAAGGTTTGATTTTACACAAAAATCAAACTAGCTAATTAGCTACCACATCCATCTTTTGTGAATTGCAGCTATCCATTTGCTTCTTTTTTCTGCAGCTTTCAAAAGGCTGTAAAAAATATCTCTGACTTTTGTTATTTGTGCAGTCAATCGCACAACAGCTCTTTCCCATTTCACGTGTTTTTGTGTGTTTGGCAGCACAAAAAACTGTACGCTAACGCTGCCACTCAGTGTCTTTCTGCCACTCATTGAGCGTATCCACGGTGATTTCCACCAACGGTGATGTCACATGCATACCCTCTATAGAGTGGCTAAGTCACGCCCCTTCCGGTGGACCCCATTGGATCTTATCTCAGAAAGAATATGAACAATAGTCAGTGGAGAGAAACAGATTATTTTTTTATGCCATTTAAATTTTAATGCCAGTCTCAAATATGATGTTTGCCGCTTTAAAAGACAATTTTGCAAGGCCAGAAGTGATCCCAGTGGAGAATGGCAGTTAGTGTGAAATATTGTGCACCATTACTTGTTTTATTTAAACAAACAAAAGTTCTTACTTTATCTGAAACAAAATAACCATAATGTCACATACTGGAAGTGGCTGGAACGAGTCTCTCTGCAGGTGCCGTTTTACTGGCAAGTTGTTATTCGGTCTTCAAGTCTGACAAAACCCCCTTTCAAAATACCATATGTGGGTCCGAACCCCCTTTTTTCAGTCAGTTGTAGTGCTGTGTCCCATTTAGTTTTAAACAAAAAAGCTCAAACTTTAATTCTGCCGTGTTCCTTGTGATGAGAAAGATGAGATGACATGGCTGCAGTTGATAAAGTACATTAAGTGAATTGAGGAAAGTTTTGGCTTTTATGAGGGGGGTGCTAAAGTTAGCAAGCTAATGTTAGCAGCCCTTCACTTAAACTAAACAGAGCCTGTGCAAGTGTCCCTCGTGAAGGTTATGGTTTTTATAATGTTGCGTTGTTACGGATGCAGTAATCCTACCCGGCTAACCTCAGTATTTTGAAAGGGTGTTGTGTCACCCTGACCAGATCAAATATTACAGCAGAGAGGTCGTCTCTATGCTCACACTTTTTATTTTGTCTGTAGCTAGTTTATTGTGTTTCACAGCATTGTGGACAGCTGCTTAATGTCTGTCCATGTCTGGTTTCAGGACTTCAGTGAAGACCTCATACATGGTGCGAACATCCCAGAACAGCCTCGAGGCTTATCGCTACATAGACTGTGGTTCCAACTCCACGTACCACAAGACGGCCAAGTAGCACAGGCACCTCTCCTCCACCACCAGCCACACCCCTCAGCTCCCCTCTGCTGTGAGTGCAGCACTCTCGGATAGCAATGGATCACCTCTTTGGAGGGAGGAGGAGGAGGTGGGAGGTGTTGGAGCACACTCCAGGATGGATTATGTTCTCTCCTGAAGGTGAACCACCAGCAGCAAAATACCAAACAGTGCTTTTTTTAAGACTCACTCACAATAGGTAACCTTACGCAGCTTTTTCCTGGAAAACACAGGTGTGGCAAGTAAATTATACAACAGACCACTTTTTGCTTGCACACTGGCTTTCACTGGACAGCCCAGAGGACAAGATTTTGTAGTTTTGCTGTGGATGTTTCTCGCCAGAGCAATGACTTGTTTTTTAACGAGCATTAGTGGGGCTTGAGTGCCTGAACTCACCGTAATTACCACACAGGTTTTAAAGGGCAGTTTTGTTGTTTCAGACACAATGAGTCACATGTTCCAGTGACACTGAGTGACTAATTGAGGCATAGAGTGCTGTGTGGCCCTGTGTTGGAAGCAGGACAAAAGTGAGAGGAAGCGCTTTTCTTAAAGGGGAATGGCTGGCTCTCCCAGCTGACAACAAAGTGCCACTGTTGGCATTTTGTGCCACAGCTTTAACCAACGCTGCAGAGCTGTTTGTGTCTGCTGCTGCTGTTGCATCCTTCAACATTACATGACTTTTGCTGTTGTAACACTGTTGACTGAAGGCTGCTGCAAAGAGAAGGAGCTGGCCTGCTGTTGCTTTTGGATTTGATGTGAAGACAGAAGTCGTTTTTTGACTGTTTTTGCACTTTGAATCAGGGACATTTTGTCAGACGTATCACTGAAATATTTACCTTTCTCTGAAGGCAAAAAATGTCATTTACACATTTAACATTTCATGGATGTTTTTAAATGAGTTATTGTAAGTTATTTCTTGGTACCTCTCATCACAGGAAGTGTGTGCACATTGATTTTAGATTCAGGGTTGGAGTGTGTCATTGAGTGGAATATTGTTCTCAGACTAGACTAGACTTTTCTGTAAACTATCAACTTGTGATCATGTGGCCTTCTGATCACTAAACCTCTAAATTGCTCATAGCATTCTACTCAAAAACTTAATCAGTCAGCATTTCAGAGCAGTGAGCACATCATCAAAGAGTGAAACCTAATATCATCAAATGAATTCAGCTCCAGTCTGTGTTGATGTGTCATTTGGTAGACTTCACAATGACACAAAGTGATTGAAAGCTATTAGGATCTGACTTTTTCTTTTTTTAAGAGACAGTTTTTGAATTTATGGATGAAAGATTTTACCAGTGTTTTTTTTTTTTTCTTTTAAAATACAGTCATGCTTGGTTCTAAAAAGATAATAAAGGGAGTTGTGAAATAATAAAATGAACAATGAACACGAGTCCTCTTTGCCAATGACTGACAATTCAATTTGACAATCCACAGGAAATTCTTTAGCATTGTATTTTAATGAAACATTATGTAACCTGTTCTAATAGAAGAGCTAAGTCACGCCCCTTCCAGTGAACCTCATGGGACTTTATTTCATGAAACAGTTGTCAATGAGAGGAGTCAAATTATTTTTTGATTTCAATTTAAATTGCACCACCAATCTCAAATGTAATGTTTGTAAATATAAAATATAATATTGCAAGTCAAGAAATTCAGTTTATCACACAACTGCTGAAATATAAGACTTTGAAAATACGTTTTTAAAAAGACGACACAACTGATTGTCCTGTAGGTGACATCTTAACAACAATCTCAGACAAAACCGACTAACTCTGTTTGCTCAGCTGTGGCTCTCAGCAAGCTCATGCTTGTAATGATTTGTACCTCTTTTAATCAGTTTTTCCACGTTCTATATTTATTTCTTCAAAAGGATTCCCATTAGCTGAATGCTCATGGCACTAGTCGTTGCAAGTCAAGAAAATACTAGTCGCACTGCGTTGACGTAACATCCTACTTTTGAATTTCATAGTATTCAACACGTGCACCTTCACCAAGAAATGATCATTATTTTCTTCAAAATTCATTTCTAACTCTTCATACTTAGTGACTGAAGAACAGGTCACAAAGTCATCTCAGGTAAGTCTTGACTCTCCTTAACTGTAACGAGAGTGAGATGTGCACGATCGACACTGGAGCGAGAACATGATGCATTACATGAACAATATTGGAACAGATATTTTCAGGTATCATGACTGACACTGGACTATGGGTCAGCTGTTAAGTAGTGCATTTTTAAATAAATTGAATGAAGATTTGCAATTAGACAGATGTATATGGAGGGGACATTTATTCCTATAATTGATGGCCCCATAAATGACAAATGTCTTTTTTAAGGTAACATGATTTAACCATCACCTGCCTTTATAGGAAAGTAATTGTGAGAGTCACAGCATTTGATAATTTGATTGTGTAAAAATTCAGGTTTCAAAAATACTGTTTCTAAAGAGGGTGACTGTGATTAAGCCGAGTCTCTTCTCTACTGGTAACCATGAGAGTTTATGGGGCATGAACACTGTGTTTGTTCTTATGGGACAATGTAAAACTATTCTAGCAGCTTCATTCTGGACAGTTTGAAGTTTCTACAATGCACTTTTAGAGGCAGACGATCATACAGGTGAGCAATAGTCCCGGAGGCTTAAATTAAAGATTTGCTACTACTACTTGTCCAAGAATGTGTGCTGGAACATATGAAAGGCACTTCCTTGCCATGGAGATGCCATCACCCATTTTCCTAACAATCATTTCAATGCTCCACCCATGACATCTGACTATCAACTATTACACCCAAAAATTTTGCCCGATCTACCTGTTGTATAGATTCACCAGACACGTGTTGGCTCAGTTTTGTTCTGAATGAATGAAAGAAACAGTGCTAAAGTTGCCGCCACGTTAGCGTTGGTGACATATTGTGTGAGACAAGATGTAGTTCACTGAGCGGTTCCTGTTGCTCTCAGGTCAAATTTGATCCGTTTTCAAATATTTTTATGTCAGAAATATGGTTCTCTTTCATCGAATTGCCAGCTTTTGCTCATAAATTCCAAAAAGTAATGTAAAATTTGTGGTAATGAGTTGGACTGGAGTTGGCTAAAAAGGTGTAGCACAGAATTGGCTGATAATTTATACTTCATGCTTTCATCTCAGTCGAACCAGAGAGGACAAAAGTTGCATGGTCAACAGGAAGACAACAGAAAGGTTAATGTTTGACGACAAAATTCGACTTTCTTGACATGAAATATTATCTTTAAAATTGCCAACCATAATATGTGAAATTCATGGCACAAGCCAAATGGGGCCAGAAAATCATTTCTTTTTTCTTTTAAAAAAATTTTCCTTAATTAAGATCCTGTGGACGGGCAGTAGAGGGGCAGTACTTAAGCACTCTGTTCCAGCTTTTAACATGAAGATTTGCTGCTTTTCCAATAAACTATGTAGAAAATACTCTTCTGACTTCTGGATAATGAAAAGAAAAGAAAAAAAATCCATAAGTCAGTTTCAAAATAACCACTAACCCAAAAAGCACTTAAGGTACCACATCATTTCAGTTTAATCTATTTTTCATTTTTGCATACAAAATAACATATCTTTTTCACACAAACAAATGTTTTCTTTTTATGTCTCATATGCTGTCCTATAGCTGCATGTGAAAATATATTACTACATAATAAAGAGATAAACAAGAAAACAGACCACAATATATTATCATTGTAATACAAGTAGTGTTTTTCTTGGTTTTTAACAAACAAGGCAACACACTAAATGAATGCATAGGAGAAATACAAGAAGCAATAATAAGTACAAAAATATAGCTGGATAAAAAGCTTATTAATACAAGAGTGCTTCGTCTTTGGTTAAGTACTTCTGTCCGAGCTTGTGTGTGTTAACCTGTGTGTCTTCTCTTTGTTAACTTAGCATATTTGTGAATAAGTTCAAAATGACATTTCTCATAATGTGAGAAGCAGTGAATGAACGCCAAACATTTCACAGCCGGGGTGTGATTTCACACTGTACGTCCTTCCTCATCAAGCTTTTTCCCCATTTCACATACATTTCTTTAAAGCTGGACGTAACAAAACCCACCATATTTACCTAAACACCCTCGACACACCGAAACCCTCCACACACACACACCACCCCCTTCACTCACACACGCTCATTAAAAGTTAAAAAACCTCACATCCATGTTTACTTTCATCAGAGTTATGTCTCTCTCGCTCCATATTAAGTGTATGAGTGGAAAAAAACATGATTGTCGCTTGTGATTAAACGTGTTACACTTAGAAAAGTGCTGTTGTAGGGCTGAAGGCAAAAGTGGCTGTAAAATATTCTGTACACACTTCTGAATATCTGAACATCTTTAGATACAGAAACGTAGTCATGTCATCCGGGCTTTGGTCACTTTTTTATACAAAGAAAAATAAGGGACTTTGTAATCATACAAAAATATAAACACCTGCTGTTTCTAATGGCAGTTATTATGTCTAAATGTTGAACAGTGCAAGGAAAGATTCTTTGTAACCACTCCACACAGTCTCTTTTTTTTCCCCTTTATAAAGAGTCCGACGCGGATGACAAAGCTGATTTTAGTCGTCATTTGACCAAGAGCCTGTATCAAGAGGCCAGTTCAGCTCGGCACTCTTTGAGCTGCCTGGCTTCACTGAGTCTAACATCCGTAATCCTGGATAACTGGCACCACGAAGCTGGTTATTAACTGGCTCAGTTGGTTTTTCTTGAAGGAGACGTAGTTTCTCATTACAAACATGCCTTCTACATGGGCCTGGGCAATATACTGATATTACATTGTATCGTGATGTTATGAAAAGATATAGTGACAAATTTTGGATTTTGTTATGTTGTGATATGGTGTAATTTAGAGCTGCAATAATTAGTCAAATAGTCGATTAATCAATCAATAGAAAATTAATTGCCAACTATTTTGATAATCGATTAATCATTTCAGTCATTTTCCAAATAAAGTAAAACAACTGCTGCTTTACTGTCATTTATGAAAATAAATGAGGAGTCTTTGTCTTCTGGGCTGATGTTTGGACAAAAGAGGCAATTTAAAGACGTAACATTTGGCTCTGCGAAATACAGATGAGCATTTTTTGCACTTTTTTCACATTTCATGGAATAAACGATTAATCGAAAAAATACTCTTCAGATTAATCGATTGTGAAAATAAGTTGCAGCCCGTCTTTTCCTGGTTGAAAAGGCTTCATTACAGTAAAGTGAAGTAATTTCCTGAACTTACGGACTTTTCTTGTTATCCTTTTATCGACCCTCTATCCACTTATACACATTACTGATGATATTTATCAAAAAATGTCATTGGGTCAATATCATTGGGTAATTGAGTGAAACCGCCAACAGTCATCCTTACAATGCAGTCTCAGTGTTGAGGAATTTGGTTAAAAATATTGTGTTATTTACTTATTTTATCACCTTAGCCACTCCAGCCACTCCTTAGAATGTACAACAGTCACTCACAACCTACATGATCAATAATTATTGATATCGACCAATACGAAACTTCACTATCGTGATAGGTTTTTCAGCTGTATCGCACAGGCCTACTTCTACATTACCACAACTGCTAGTGGATGACTTGACGCACCTGTAAACGTAGTTGCAAGTGTATTTCTTGATAAGAAAAAGCAGCTATCAAAGTTAAAAAGAACCCATCTCTAAATATTCTTGACATCCGATTTACCGTATTTGATTCATAGTGACAAAATAACTGTTGCTAAATCCTGACTGTCACATGGAACTGCAAGGCTTCACTTGAGAAAGAGAGAGAAAGCTCTCCTCACGACTATTTTCCATGTTTACACTGCTAGCTGCTGTCAAATTTAAATTTCGCGGGGGGGGGCGTAACACACATCCAGCGCGATTGGCTACTTTAAAAGCCAATCATTATCTGCACTTGTCCCACCCTAGCATATTGTTTACAGGAAATGCGTAAATTCATGGGAGTAAGTGGCACTTGATTATGTTCTTCATTTATGAAAAACAAGTGGATACTTCCTAAATTGCCTGTAGAAAAATTATGTTTTTATCTCATGATTAATATGTATAATACTTAAGTACAGTTTGTTAGTACAGTTTAAAGTGAGCCAGCCTCGTGATACCAGTAAGCCTCAGTTATGCTGAACAGATATAAAACCCAATTATCTTTGTTCATGATACAGGCCCTGCTGTTTGTAGAAATCATAACTTTTCTTGGAAGGCAGATGTTTGGTTTGGTTTCATATTGCAATACTTCGTCATATTAGAGAACTGAAATGTGCTGTATTGTCAACCTATCCTTAAGGAAAAGGAGTACTGTGTAGAGTTGAAACTGAAGAAATGAAAAACCATCTGCAGGGATACCTTTAAAATGTCTTAAATAAAAACATGTTTGTCACCCTAACTGATGCACATAGACGGCATTGGTGTCATGACCCAAAATTCAGACAACACAAGCACTGACATGAGGCCACTGCTGCACAATAAAAGCCTTGTCAGCCCCACTTGTGCCGCACGTGACTGCTTGTCTGCTCTGAGTTTGGTTTCCTCTTGTTGTCTCCCTCTATCGGCGCGGTGACAACATGACCTTGTTGATAAAGTTGACGATGGCAGAGGCTGGTTGATCGGGGTCCAGCTCGGCGAAAAGGTGGCAGACGTTCTCTGCTAAGCTGCCCGGCTTCTTGGCGACGAAACCAAACACCCTGAGAGGTGAAGGGTCCAGAAAAGTGGATGGGAGGAAAAAGGAGAAGATGAAAAGTTGCTGACCATGAGAGGAAGTGAATTATGCAAATATTTAGAACGTGTCAGTAATACTGTCTTTATAACAGCATACAGGATTAACTATAAAGAAAATTAGTATTGTGTAATATGGGGTTATGTGGGACTTGATTTCCATGTTAAATTGTTTGCTGTAACGATTTTGCCAAGGCTTTCCTCTCACACAATCCGATGCCATGCAGAGGCTCTTACATCACTGACTTTTGAAAAATACATACAAAACACATGCACACACCCCTACTTACTGTTCTTAACCAAATAAAGCACTTACTTAACAGTAGTTTTGTCTGAGTTAGTCCACCTAAAGCCAAGAGAGACAGAGATAGAAACCAGACTCAGACATTCACACACAGCCAGAGCTGCCAAACAAGCTGATGCAACTGCAGCCTCAGCCGCAAACGTAATGACTCGTCTCTCATGCACACTCGCATATTCACGAGCACTACCAAATGCATCCATGCAAGGGCTCACAGCAACAAATGCAGTGAATGATCATGGGTGCAATGAATGACTGCGGTGACGTGTCTATGATTTCTGCTTTTAACTACAGCTACAAGAATCAAGTAGGATCCTCAGTGTCTTTGTGTGGCCCACCTCCTGTCCTTGGGGTCGATGCTGCTGAAAGTGACGCTGTTCACTGGGTAATGTCTCCTGAAGAAAACCCTAGAAGAAGAAACGTTCACATACAACAAGACAGGACAGAAGCCCTTTAGCTGCTCATCATTGTTTATTAAGTATTAATAATGAGAAAGTGTCATTGGTTATCGTATTTATAAGAGGACACTATGTCTTATTAGAGATCAGATGAAATTACAGTGCTCCCTACAGGCAAACTCTGTCATTACATGACAGAACTGCGTAAGGCCCCACAACATACTGATGTCATGTCCTTGGGTTGTACTTGTATATCAAGCTGCCTCACGCTGCAGAAACAGGAGACAGACTCCTGGCCTTAAGCCTGGTTTATGGTCGCTGTAGTCTGTCAAAAGTGACATCATCATGCCCGCGTAAAGGCCCTGCAAGCTGTCTGGCACCTGGTCATGTGCCTCTGATTTTTTGTAACTCCCTGCACTGCACCTTTGATTTCAAGCTGGACACCAGCAAGGGTTGAAGCAGTTTCGGGGGAAGAGGGAGTCCCCAAAAGACTCACATAGCCATGTGGTTATTATTTATAGTTTAATTTAGGTGTGCTTAAGAGTAAAAGTGTGCGTATTTGGAATGTTTGTGTTTGTGTTGCTTCTTTCACAAACAGACAAAAAAAACTCATTCAACCAGCCTATCTGAATGACTGTGTCCAGCAAAATTAAAAATTCTTAAATTTAGAGTACATTTGATTAGCCAAGTCTATTTGATAAAGTAACATAATTTACCACAGTTGTAACAATGAAGCTGTTGTGTAAATAGTGTAGCCATGTTGGATAATTCTGGTCTTCCCGGACACTCATTGACTTGTTGCTTATTCACAGAATATTTTGTGTGTACACCCTCTGGCCTTTCGGAGAATACTGCAGTGCTCAACGCGTTGACCATAAACGCCTCAGCGAGCACGACAGCATCACCTCTGCCGTTTGCAGGGAACTCTGCGGCGACCATAAACAAGGCTTTAGGGTCTCCCAAGGTCATAGTGAGAACAAATTGTGAGTGCTGACCATGAAAGTAATGTCAGCTTGTTTTGTATGTATAAACCTCTCACCTGCGCTGGTTGTCGGTCAGTGTGATGCCCTGCGATGTCACCTTGAACTGCACTACAGTTGGACTGGGACGTGGGTTACGACCCAGGGAAGCGTCTGTTGCCTTGGCGATGGCCTGAGGGCCGGTCAGAGACTCTGTTTCCACAGAGTTCAGGTAGAGGACGTTACAGGCTGAGGGGAGAGGGACGCACAGAGAACTTTGAGCATAATGACTGGTGAGGATTTGTATTTGTATTTTGATTATAATTTCATCTGTTCACTTTAGTTGGCAAGTAGCCTTCAAGTGATACAGCAGGAGGGTCAGTGTAGGGAATTACAGTGTAACAATGATTAACTTAGCCTCTTTATTGTATACACATACATAATGTGAATCGGGTGGAATCTGCAACCCAACGGTGTGAACTCACCTGCTCCTTGCTTCAGCAGGTCAGCAGCTGTGCTGATGTTACTCACTGGTTGGACCTCCTGCACCTCACCTACCAGATCTGACAACATGGTGATGAAAAGGAATCAGTTCTATACAATAAAAGTGCATTTCCTGTACAATACTCATTCTCCTAACACGTAGATGTTATCACTGTATGGTTTGAAGGAGCATGTCATGCCTGATTTGATCCAACTACATTTGATCTGTTAAATTATATCAACAGTATATTCATCATCTACTGTTTTGACAATATTTTTCTTACAGTTAACAGACAAAATTAACAATCAGAAAATAATCCAGTCATTAACTGAAGGAGTACCAACCTTTCTCTGGGATCTTCAGAGCGCAGGGCAAAGAAATGGGAGTGATGGAGTGCTGGTAGACTAATGCAGAGAGACTCCCTGAGGGTAACATAGCACAGCAAAAATCATATAATACATATGTGTGTATATTAAGGGATTTTCCCCCCATCTGTCCTTCTCGACTCCACCCTTGCTTGTTCACTCCCTACTGCTGGTGGGGCTACAGGCTACAGTTGATTCAAGCATTTAACATTAACACAACTTCATAATCAACATCAATATGGCGATATTAGAAAGTGCGACAGAGTGAAGAATTAGATACATCATACATGAGTTTCTTAAAATCAACAGCAGAGGGCACGGTTCACTTGATCAGTAATTTATTCAGAATTGGAAAATGTGTTGTGGTTTTCTCTGATGGCAAGTTTACACTTTGAAGGTGGCATCCCTTCTTTATGAAAAAGTTTATCTAGCCTGTCGTTCCTCACAGCCATGTATGTTTTTGTTGTTACAGACTGAGTTTATAGCCTTCGAAAGGGTTGTAAAGCCTGCAAGATAGTAGCCTGATCAATATTTATGTGGAGAAAAATGATTGTTCTGTTCCTTTTGTTTTATCTGAAAATGGACTGTTGAGAAACATGTAAGCCACATTCATTAACCTCTGGGCAAGTGCTTGATCCCTAAAGCAGGGGTTTTCAATCTTTTTCAGCCCAGGGATCCCTTGATCGATAGAGAAACAGAGCAGGGACCCCTGGATTTAAAAAAAAAAAATTGAAATTGAAATTGTGTTGCATTTTAAGTACCCCTGTAGCACCTCTACAATCCCCTAAGGGTCATGACCCCCTGGTTGAAGACCACTGCCCTGAAATATATTTTGACTTCTTTTAGTAGGTTACACAAGTGTCCTTATTTCATTATTATGGAGAACACAATAACCTTATAAAACGATGTTTGCTTTCAAGACAGCAGCGCACACCTGATTTAAGTGATGCATTTCAGACCATGCATTTTATGTTGTTTGCCAATAATTTTTACCCTTTTTGACTTAAACAGATTATTTGTATTACAAATATTTTGACA
>JAPZDX010000002.1:2041465-2052137 GCA_029783625.1 Naso annulatus | reverse complement strand
AAAAATATTTTCACACCCCCCCCCCCACCCCCCCCCCCCACACACACACACACACACACACACACACACACACACACACACCGTTTTCTTTTCACAAATCACACCTTGTATATAAAAATCATCTTTGGTAAATAGTTGCCCTAAAACAGAGACAAGGAAAGCATTCATGATTGAAAACTTACCAAAGTACGGCTCATTCTGACATCCTTTAATCTTGACTCCTCGAGGGCCAGTTTCTATTAGGAAGTGTCTGACCAGCTGTTCCAGAGGGTCGCTCACTGCAACAGCAGAGTTTTATAGTAAGCTCAAATCTCATTGTCTACCAATCTCAAAGCAACTGCTGAATAAGTGAATGTCACAATAAACAGTCTGAACGAGTAAATAGTGCTGCTGTTGCTGGACAGAATGAACAAATTAGGTAAAAAAATGATATTTATAATGATGAAAACAATCATTTTTACCCTTGCTGTTGTGGTTGTTGACATTGGGAGGAGGTGTAGCCACTTTCAGGGCCAGACCATAGGCCCCCTGGAAAGAGTTACTGTCCCTAATAAGGAAGGTTCCTGGCTCTCTCTCCTTCAGAGCTGTGATTGCTACAGCCAAACACAACCAAAAAGTTAGGAAATTTATGTACCGGTAATCTCAAGAAAGAATGCATTCTATTATAGTAAGGCTGTAAGGATTTTTCCCTCAGAGTATAAGAGCATCAAAAGGAAAAAAAGACCTTCAACCTTTCAGACCCACCTTGCTCTCTGGAGATGCCAGGCTTGTACCAGAACCTTGAACTGTCCTGCACAAACTTCACACTGACCCTATTTCCGTTCTCAGTCTCCACAGATGCCTCCACATCATTTTGGCCTACAGGGGGTGCAATTTCTCCCACAGTGGGAGAGAATGTGACATGGTGCTGATGCTGGGCGGTGGTGGAGGGAGGAACATGGCCCACAGCGGACCGCAGGGTCCCTACCCCATTGGTGGGTGAACCAGACTGGGCGGGTGGGTGGCGTTTCTCTGGCAAAGGTGGCTGGGGGTGAGGAAGGGGGATGGAAATGGTGGAATAGTTGGAGTAGGAGGATTGGTGGAGCTGAGGATTGTGAGTAGAGTAGCAGGGTCTCTTATTTGTGTCCATAGCATGGGTGTGTCCACTCGCACCATGCTCCATGCCTGGAAAGTGTTGGTGTGGGGATCCATGTTGCTGGTTGTTATTCAGATGGTGAAGGTCTGACCCACTCAACATCAACCTCCTACCCAAAGTGGCAAAGCCAGGAACTGGGGCATCGGAGACTGGGGAGCCCTCCATACTATTAGAAGCGGGCTGGGGGGAAGATGACAAAGCTGGAGTTGGAGATGCAGGGGCAGATGTGGCATTTGGGGTAGGGGTAATGGCTTTTTGGGTTTCTGGGTGAGGTTCCCTGTTTGGAGGAGATGTGATATCCTGCACTGGGGCTGGTTTTGCTGATCTGGAAGCTTGGCTGTGGGTCTGGCTCTGAGGCTGGGACACTGCCTGTGCCACAGAGGAAGGCAGAGCAGCAGCCTCTGAAGGATGGCTTGTGTCTGGTACAGATGAAGACCGAATAGGGGATGAAGGAGCCTGGCAGAGTCCCTGTTTTGATGCCGCTGGTATTGCAGAGTCAATAGCAGAGGTGTTCTGTGTTGTCAAAGCTGATGGTGTGTCTGGGCTACAGTGTTGCTGTTGGGGAGTGGAGGGGGACAGGTCTGTTGGTGCAGTGCAGTGGTTGAGGGGTTGGGTTTGTATAGGTGTTGTTGTGTCTGAGAGTGTGTCTTTGGCAGCCAGTGACAGAGTGGATGGCTCTGTGCTGTTTCTTTGGCTCTCAAGGGATTCCTGGGTGATAGTATCCTGTGGCTGGGAGGCCTCGTAGTCACTGCCAATGATGTCTGTGGTCCGAATCTCACACTCTCTCCCTCCTGGACTGGGGCTTGAATGGACATATATGAGTATTACTGTCACAGACCTTACTGTGATCATGTAAAAAGTTTCTAAAATTTGAACTCTCATCTACGTGAACTCTTGAATCTGGTTCGCCATCAATATCCTGTTTTTACCTTGCTGTAATATGTAACCTGCTTCTGGATATTTAATTTGGATAAGGAAATACAAAGTGGAAATGCACACAGGAAGTGATTTGAATGCAATCAAATCTCAGCCAGGTGTGAATGAAGTCTAATCAAACTCCCAAGGACGAAGTTGAAAGGTCACCTAATCCCAACTTCTTCTAAAAGCTTTAGCAGGGACACCAAAAGTAAAAAGTATAGGTAGTGCCCTCACAGAACATTTATGACATCCATCCATGACACTGTGTCCCCTGACATGTCTAGTCCTTCTAGCCTGTTTGCATACAAAGCTTCAGTCATAACTTTGAACGTAGGCCAAATCAAGATAAGACAGTAAAAATGACAAGGGCAATGGATTAGATGCCACTGTCCTGATAATGTACCCAGATACAGATCACATGTAACCAGATGTAAAAGGGGTCCACGGGCTAGATTTTGCCCCAGTTCAGGTGATGTCAGAATAGAAGAGTAAACCCCAGTAGTGAGAGGCGGTGCTGACCCTCTTAGAAGAGTAAAGACAATACCTTTCCTGTGTGCGTAGTGGGCTGCTGGTGTGGACGGGAGTGGACGGTCCAGACATGTCAGAAGGTGTGGAGCATGCAGCGTGGCCATCTCTGTGAGCCCTCTTGAGGGAACCGTGGACGATGTGATCCCTCCAACCCACACTTTCACCAGAGCTCCGTAGGCCCTCTGGAGAGGGATTACAATTATGACAAGTAAGCTTGATTGAAACATTAGTCAGGGTCAAAGTATCCTTCCAAACTTAATTTAAAACTTAGTGTGTGGTTATTGGGTGTCAAGCGCAGTAAAAGCCAAGAAAAGGTGGTGAGACTGTGAGTTATGTTCAAGGCATTTGTTTAGTCAAGCACAAAATACTAAGTGCATGCTGTTCTTGATTATGGATAATTTATACACTCTCAATTCCTGTTGTTGAAGGAAAACACTTCTCTGATTGTCTTTGTTTTACTGTTTGACTCACCAGTGTGTGAGTCAGAGCCATATGACTGCTGAGAGTCTGGATGGTGATGGTGGTGATGATGGTTATGGTCTGATGGCCCGTTACTATGGCTACACGGCCCTGTCATTGAGGAGGCCGGAGGCAGTGGGGACGTGGACTCGGACTGGTAGCCTGAGGCGTAGCCCCTGCTTTCAGAGGGTGATGGCTGATAAGGTGAGCAGGGGCACACCTGGCGGGGTGTTTGGTAACCGCTGCTGCTGCTGCTGTACTTCAGGTCCAAGTGGGAATGAGCGTGGGACCGCGATGCCTCTGGATAAGCTGGGTGACCTGATGGCAAAGGGTCAAATGAGAAGGCTGGAAGATTGTGCCCCTGAGGCCCGTAGGCGGCCACGGTAGCCCTCCTGTGCCAATATTCTGCCTCTCTGTCTCTCTCCCACTGCAACTCAGCCTCCCTGTCTCTCTCCCAGTGGAGTGACAACTCTCTGCCACGTCTCAGCCCAGGATCCCTCTCCCAGTGGAGGTCAGACCCTCTGGGCAACTCCGCCTCTCTGACTCTCCTAGGCCCCACCTCCCTCTGCTGAAGCTCCGCCTCTCTGTCCCAGTGGAAGCTGTCATTTCGGTCCAGTCTCATGCTGTGATAAGCCACCGAGTCTTCTCTTCTGATGCTGCAGTCTCTGCAGGGGCAGCCAGGGGGTGGCAGACTGTCCATGAGCATTATGTCATGGTAGGTAGGGCTGGTGGAGGGTTTGGGGTGGTGTGAGTGGGGATGGTGATGGTTATGGGGCGGAGGAGTGTGGTGGTAGGGACCAAAGTCATCTTCTCGACAGCAGAGGCGACCTGGGGCAGACAGAGGGTGGTGATGTGGAAGGTTGTGGGAGTGAGGGGTGAGGTCCGGTGATGGGTAAGGACAGATATGTCGTGATGAGGGAGCATCTGAGCAGGAGCGGTGCAAGTAGTGAGGCGGGCCACTTTGACGGTCCCACACCAGGTCCGGAGGGGGAAGGGACTGGTGGGAATGGGGGCTGTAGTGCTGGCACAGATCCATGTATGATGGAGGAGCAGCGGGGTTGGGGCTGGCAGCAGGGGTCACCCCGTGATGCCCGTTGGTCCCTGGAGCACGATCAAGGCAGTAGCCATTAGGCATGAGGAGGGTGCGGTCACAGCCAGGCTCGGCACAGCGCTGGGACCTGTAACCATCCCGGCAGGAACAGGACCGATTGAGCTTCAGCGTCCCAGAGGGCAAAGAATCTCCATCATCCAAAATGGCGGTTTCTCGCTCTCCATCTCGGTTTCCCTCTATGCCTCCAAGAAGACGTTCAAGCTCCTCTCTCTCCTGTCTGGTTGGGGGCGGCAGGCGAATGGCCTCCTCCTGTCGGTCAGGATGGATGGATGTTTGATTCAAATGGATGGAATGGCCTGAGAGGGCGGAGTCAGAACCTTGTGTGTTGAGATGATCTGGCATGTCTTCTGCAAGGCCTGCTGCTGGGTTGCTGCCATTTGTTGAGGTAAGTGAACCAGAGTTGGGACCTCTGCGCTTTTTTATCTGAGCGTAGAGACTGCCATCTAGAGGACCTCTGGTGTGAGCAATATCTAAGACAAAACGACAGAGTTAAGGTCAGTATTAAAGTCAAGGATCAGGATAAAGTTAAGGGTTAAATAATGCTGTAAGTTTACACACAGTGCCAACTTTGTATTTCAACTGAATTATTAATGACTCGACATCAAGTTAAGGTGGAAAACAATCAGTTTGTTACCCTCCAAGCTGTCCTGGTATCGCTGGTTAAAGTTCTCATAGGAATCCCAGCGAACCACTGGGTCAGCAGTGTTGTAGTCAACTGTGACAGCCGGGTCATTTTTCTGGTACTCACGGCCTGAGGAGGAACACATTTCATTACACTCATTTGCATTTTTTTTTTACTTCCTTAACCTTCCTTTTCTTTCTTATCTCTTTGGCATATATGAACTGAACTAGTTCAAAAGAGAAAAAGATAATAAAAAGAATTTACTTTCGGGTGAACCAACCTTTGATTTTCTCAGGGCCAGAGGAGAAGACAAACTCCACTGTGGCATCAGATGGAAAACGCTCATCTGGGTAGACAAAAAGAAAAAACTGCTAAAAAAAAAACAAAAAACCAAAACCTATGGGGAGTATTATGTTGAAACTCTAAAAGGCTTATATAAGTTAGAAATTATGTCCACATTACAGTCCTCAAACGTAAATATATTCTCCTCATGAGACCTTGATTTATGGAAGTATAACAGTGCTTCAGTGAGTCATGGAACCCCCAGCAAGGAAACAGTCAGTATTTTGCTCTGATATAACAAATTTACTAATAGCTTCCACAAATGAGTTCTGAGTTGCACGAACCCACGATGTGTTTATGCACATTTGTAATGCTTCACTTAGCGTAATGGATTAAAGACCACAAACACAGCTTTTATTTATTTTTTGCTTTGCAGACATTCTCGACTACACATATTCTGTCATTTCGGAGAAAGCTAAACCACGGAGGAAATGAGGTAATGAGCATATTCATTATGGACTTAAGCAATAGACCAGTGCTTACTAAGCCTCTTTAACACTCTCTGAGGAATAGTTAGACACACTCGCTCCCTGCGTACAGGACAACTTATTATGTATATACCTGCCTCCAAAGAGCTGTTATTATGTCGACAATGGAGATTAGGCTACTACTATTAAGGGATTTATTCAGCCACAGTGTTATGATGCTGTTTAAGGTAACACTTTCCCACAATGCTAGATTCCAAAAAGCTGCTATTATGTCAATAATAGTCGTCATCCTATAATAATCAACAAATTGTGCCCAAATGACAAATCACAAGTATATAAGGAAGCAAAATCAGGCAAAATCAACTCTGGCTTTATTATTATTATTTGATCTTGTACATTTAATCGGGCTATGTAACATTTAAAAGACAAAAAAAACATTTTATAAAAAACAAAAGTTGAACTTAAAGGAAATGAAATGTGAAATTGCTCACTTCAACACACTTGGGGGTTCTGAAGATGAATCTTTTCTTGGTCTAGTATGACCAGTTACTCTGTTGTGGTTAATGTTAGTTAACTTAGCATGGATATTTCTGTATATTATTGGATCAGTTCGCTGACTTCATGACTCTTCTCTCCAAGTGCTACTTCAAACTATATTTTAGCATTTTACTTTATTGATATAGCTGATGGCCGATGTGAGCAAACAGTTGCCAATGTGCACATACAGCAGATACGGAGCTATGTTTACTTTATTTATTTTGTTTGTGTCCACTTACTGAATGTAAGTCAAATATTTACTCCTCTTTTGGTTCAATGTTTGGTGTCCACTTATTCCTGGGAAAAATATCTGCCTTTGCTGCTTAATGCTATGTTTAACAAGCATACTGAGTATTGAAAAAAAAAGTCCATGTGCAACGTTCACTGGAAGTTCTGTAGAGGTGTGTTTGTATGGTACGTATGAATGTTTTCATGGTATGTATGAAGTATATTGTATGTAATCAACCAGTTCTAAAAAGTAATCAACCATTTCCTTCTTCACCACCTTCATGAACTTACCGATACAAGCTTCATCCAGCTCCCCTTTGCCAAACCAGAGCTGGGATCCGTGGATGGTGCAGGTGTGAAACTGCAACCTGAACACAGTGTCTCTGTCGGCACTCTGGGCTCGCCTGTGGTAGCACTTGACCTGTAGAGGGCAGCAAAGAAGGAAAAACAGAGAAAGATCTAAACACGAGGAATGATGAGAGATCTGAGCTCTTTACAGCTTTGTGTTTCAAAATAAGTGACACCTACACTTTTGAAATGACTGACTGCAAAATTTTAGATGAGATTAATCTGCAGAAAACTGAACAAATTTGTGAGTCTTCTGTTTTTTAACTAAATGTGAACTCACCATGATGTCACCCTTTAGCAGCAGAGCTGGTTCAACAGTCACACACAGACGCCTGCCTCCAGTGCCTTGAAGGTCACTGTAGAAAACAGATACAGCATGTGAGCAAACATGACCGAACTGACAGTTAGTGACAGTGTATATTTTTAAAGGTATATAAAGGATTAATGTCCGCACCATTGTGATAGTGATTTAATTTGACAGTGGCTTGGACAATATCCAAAATTTAATATCACGATAGTGTCTTGCCCAAATAATGCGCTACACAACATTATCATCCTGCTTTAAACCCGAAATTGCTAAAAAGGCAAGCTGGCGTTCTACTTTGAAATCAAGTCCTATGGTTGAATTTCTTTCATTTGTGGCTGCCATTACAAACTTACACCGCTGACTACCGGCCTGGCATGCATACAATAGTGCTTTCGGTTGTTCATGTAAACATGGATTTTTTTAAAGATGCAAAGGACAGACTTCCATTATTAGTAGGGCCGCTCTCATCTAAACGTGACCTCTCAGTTGTGAATATGACAGCCAGAGAAACTTACTATATGCCTGATGTATAGACCAACTGCATTGACTGGTAGATCTTCAAGAAGGGGTAGTAACCTAGGAGGAGAAGAGAGAAATTTAGACATAGCGAGCATTATCAACATGAAGACAGAGGAATGTGCTGACTGCCACCCCCACCCCACCTCTGACTTGATCATCAGATTAAAGATAAACAGACTGGCTTGTGTGGGCGGAGGGTGAATGTGACCATCTATGAGAGCTGCAGCCAGCAACATTGCTTTGATTGAGTAAGGAATTCTGTCAGAGCACCACATCAAGACAAACATCAAATCACTTAATGTGCATTTTATGACAGGAGACCAGATACAGAAGGTACATCTCAGTTTATCTAATCTGTGTCCATGTTTATCTCCATCATGCTTCAGTCTATTCCACTGAAGAGGTGAAAAAATGGAGAGAGATGTCAGAAAATACACAAGAGGAGGGAAAGGGAATCAAAGAAAACTGTTTCATTGAAAATGAGATGTTTCCCTTCTGTGTCATTGAAGTGACATTACTTGTTGAATGTCAGTGGCACAGCTGGAACATCTGACAGTCAACTTTAGTAGCTCCAAAGTGACTCTGGATGCCTTGAAGTTTTTTACTTACAGATAATGTAATTCTGTTCTAAGATTAAAGCTGGTGTAGGCAGTTTATCTTTGGTGTCATTGCACTAAAATTCCATAATAACCTTTCAGCATATAGTAATTGACCCTTCACTAAGCCACGCCCCTCTTAGTTACAGCCCCTCTATGTCTGTCAAGCTTTCAGAGGTAGCATGGAGCTCACACTGTCACTAACTGCACTCCATGGAGAAATATTGTCTAATTTTTGGAAAAACAAAAATTTCAGACAGAAGCAGACAGAAGGTCTGCAATATGTATTTGACAACATATACAGGATGTCAAACTGACTCGGCAGTGAAAACAGGTTAGAGTTATGATTATAAAGATACATGCTAAACCCTACAGATCACAGTGCAGCTGCTCCAGCTTGTGTTTAACATCATTCATAAAACAAGGACTCTCGTAACAATTTAGGACCCACTTAGGACAAGTGGAGGACACGTCTCTTTCTAAACTAACATTTTAATTTAAACCAAGCTTTTTGGTCAGATCTGAATTCAGGTTAACACTGCTGTTGAGAGCTGTCTTTTCCAGACTCCAGCCATTGACGTTAGCTTCGCTGGCTAGGCTTGCTAGCACTCATAATAGCTATTAATAACTTAAATTAACCTGCTAATATCCGCTAATAACAACATAACATGGCCTCAGTGTGCATTTAAGGGTTATCAAAGAAGATGTAGCTGTGCTTTTTAAACAACGGGGAATGAGGACGCCCGAACAGTTTTGGCCCGTTTGCACTGCTGCAACTGTTTCGTCTTTTCGTGACTCTTTGGTGTAAACTGGCTTTAAAAGAGGGAGCAACAAAACACAAAATAAAATGCGAGCTGGAGCCAAAACAGGGAGAGAAGGGTGTGGCAGAGTTGCTTCCTTTGGAGTCTCATGCTGTAGAATAGGGTTAGCTTAATTTCCAAATGTTGCCTACACCTACCTTAAAGTGCCCACGGCTACCACCACATGACAAAGCACCAAGTAAAATGTAAATCTACATGTTTAAAATCTATCCACACTTGCATTAAAAACTTACATTTTATATAGTATGTGGGTTTAAATATAGTGTGACAGATTATCTAACTCCAGTTTGTAAACTGACTTCCACCATTTTTTACTGGCAGCAATTCTTGTTTTTTTAAATGTGTTTATCATTTAAGTCAGACTGTATTGATATTCTGTATTTAAAATTATAATTTAATACTCCGGGTTATGATTAAAATGTCTCATAATTTGTTGAAGTAATACAGCAGGCTAAATGTTTTCAGTAAAGTGGAAACTATGTAACTATATCGCACATCAAAATACAAAGTAAGATATAATCAAGTAATGTATTCAAAACAAGGCATACAGTATATAAAGAAGAGGCAGATCTATGGTTTGTGCCTTGGTTATTTGACTGAAAGGACTAAAAAGTCACACCTCCTTCGCCCTGGAAGTTGGGGAGTGATGGGATGAGAACTTGGTGGAGGAAGAGAGGGCTGCTGTTCATCTTGATCGCACCAGACAGGAGCCCTCCAAAGTAATAGATATACCTGAAAAGAGCAAGAGAGAAAGATCCTTATGATAAAAATGGGAAATAAGAAAAACAGATGGTGTGAGATCATGAAGACAGGTTTATGAAAGAGTAGAAAAATGCAAACAGTCTCTTAGCAGACAATGATGCTGTCAGACAGCCAGAAACAGAGGTTTCTTCAAAGGAGAAATTGAGGCAGGTTAATAAAAAAAAAAAAATGAAAGAAAAAAAAAGGGAAAATTTATATTGCTTATTCTAAATGTTTTACTTTTCCTCAAACTGTCTGTCACTTGAAAAATAATCTTCCTCTATCTGTAATAGTTGAACTCGATTCAAGAGCATTCTCCTTTTCTTGTCAAAGGTTTTTTTTTTGGTGTGAAATTACTGTTTTCTTGTCAAGACGGATGAGGTAAGACCTGTGAATGCAGACTGTAACAGTTGACCAGAAAAAAAATATGGATTTCAGTCTTCATTAAGAAATAGTTTAGAATATTTAAGAAATAATTTTTGGGAAATAACACGTTTGCACTGTCTTCCTTAGCTAGGTGGGTGCCCCACCGTTGTTCCGACGGTCCATTATTCCAACAGCTCAGTGCTCCACCCGCATGTTGTGAGATGCACCAATATTACAGACATCCAATTGCTCAATGCGTCCTCCATTCCTTTCAAGATGAACATGAACGCAGAGAGATGGCTGCTCCTTTAGGCTGTTTGAAAGGCTTCATGACTTCCATTTATTTGTACAGACTAACCCTCACCCTAACCTTAACCAATTATGCCTAATCCTAACCTTTACCTAACCTGGGTTCATACCTTACCTCTCAACTTGGTGCTGTACCGCTGTTCTGCCGGCCTGTTGGTGCATCTCACAACATGCGTGCGGAACAGTGATCATTCTACAGCTTTCAGGTTGCACGCCTAGCCAGGCATAAAGTTTATAGGCAAAGGGGAAACGGCTAGCCTGGCCCTTTCCAGAGTTTAAGTATCATGTTATGGCTTATTTGTTAAAATCAGGTTGTGTTTTTTTTATTTTTGGACAGAGCCAGACTTGCTGTTTCCT
>JAPZDX010000002.1:2030339-2041365 GCA_029783625.1 Naso annulatus | reverse complement strand
AGAAGATGAATTGATGTTTGTGCTCTGAGGTGAAGCTAGAAGACAATTAGCTTCACTTAAAGACTGAAAACATACAGAAAATGCTAATTTAGCTTTGTCCCCATGGCCAAAAGCACCCTTTAATCGTATTAATTAACGTAACTTTTTATCTCATTTGTTTAATCCAGGCAGTTACATGCCACTCCAACTATTTCTTGACCAAGTCCATTACTTCCTGGAAATTTTTTGTCGCTACAAGGTTTTCCAGCAATGACTAGATACTGTTTGTTATTGTCTGTGTTAGGACTGAACAAATGACAGGTGAAAAATTTAGACAAGCTGGCGGGGAGAATTTTTTAAAAGTATGGCGTAGTGCTTCCTGTTTTATGCTAGGCTAAGCTAACTAAGCTAACTGCTGCCTGCCTCAACTCTTGTAGTAAGTAAATAACAGAGCTGTGCTAAAAAATTGATAAGGGGATAAATTGCAATATTTATTTTGTGATAATGTATCATATTGTGACCCACATATCCTGATACGTATCTCATGGTGAAGTCGTTACCAAAATCCAGCTTTAAAGTTCAGTGACACAAAAGAAAACTAGTGCACTTTACTTTCATGTTTTCAATTTCAGTGTGTCCAGTTTAAGTACAAGAGTGAACTTAAATTTTATTTCGCATTTTGATGTTATTGCAACTAAATTAGTATGTTCGGTAATTTGCCAGTACCGTTCAAATAAACTGGAGAGTAAACTGAAACAAATTAAATTGTTTTGACTCAATTTGTTTGCTGAATTGTCAATAATAATGTGACGTATTCAGACGACCCTGACTGTACACAGCAACTTGTTTATCAGCTCTGCTTTTACATTTTCACTGAACTCTGTGGAATATCGCAATATATCGTAACATGCATCATATCGCAGTGTACTGTGATATAATCATATTATGACCCGTGTATCATGATGCTTATTATATTGTGAAGTCCTTGCCAATACGGAATCCTAGTAAATAAAAAGATGATGCAAAAGCACATTAGCCTAATCTGAATGCATTTCATGTTGTCATTACTTTATCATTACTTGATTCATTTCATCACAATTAAGGACTATCACATAGCTGGTTTACATTCATTGGGACTGTTTTTCATGCTTTTTTCCATAACAGTAGGAGTAAATAAAAAATAACAGTACAGATGTTGCTGACAACATTAATTAATGACTGTTCTTTTCCAGTGGCCTGGTAAGCTGTGCACACAAAACTAGGACACTGAAACAAAAGCAGGTAAATGGGATTCAGCCAATATTAATAAGTTGTTTACTAAAACATGTGCTCTCTGTACCGCGACTTATCAGAATGTGAAAAAGGACTAAACCCAAAGCTGTGGATAAATCAAATCCAGCAGCTGCACAAATTAAGAGCTTGGAGCTAAAAGCTGTTTTGCTGTCTTTCCCCTTTAATAGGATGCTAAGGGGGAGATGCATTCATTGACCTCTTCTATGATGTGGGATACCCTCAACTACCACCCCCACCCTACACCCCCTCCCAGTTTCCCTTCATGTCATCCTGTGGCCTCTACCTGTTTTGGGACGGCTGGAGGGAAGAGGACACCTTATCTTCACAGAACTTCCTCATGGCGAGAGTACTGAGAGCCTGGTCCGCCCTGCACATGAATGCATGCAAACACACACACACGCACACACTGTAATCCAACAATTTCCATCATGGGACTTGCACCAAGCTCTCTAGATGCCAGAAAGTACATGGAGAGGATACAGCTGGCATTGACCACAGGATAAACCAGTTTCCACCGTTCCTCTGCACAATCCACTGGGCTTAATTTATCAAGTGACTTATCAGCAAAGTCTGAATGGAAATTGGGCTGCGTATACTTGAACTACAGCACAGCATCCACTAAATATACTGCTGCAGTACACTTTTAAACATACTGGCATGTGTGTTTAAATATTTGCATTTAAATCCCATATGTTTCTGCATGATGGTTCAATAATCCTTAATGTGTTCCATATGTGCATAAACTGACAAACACGAAAATGTCAAACCGTGGCTTTGGATGTCTCCAGCACACACACTCACCCTGCAGAGATCTTGCTGTAGTGCATGTAGGCTGCAATGATCACGCCTGTTTTACCTTTGTTGCCCTGTAGAAGGGAGAGAGAACAACATGGGTGAAGTCATGATGTGCTGATTTCATCCTCGAGCACTGCGGTTGGTACGAAGACAGCTGATTTTCACAGCTTGTCAGCCTTTAGAGTTTTAACTGCAGGGTTGAGTTTTGACTGACGCAGTTCGAGTGAATGCAAGACAGAGAGGCAGACAGAGACACGACAGGGGCACAGAATGTGTAGACATGCAATTTAAAATCAGATTAAAAAGCTCCCAGTTGTGTTTTTTTCACACCGGGTGCTCCCAACTTCCTGGCGCATTCCGAAGACATTCCAGCCTCAAATTCCTAATATGACCCCTCTAGACACCAGTTAGAAGGCTGCACCTCCACACTGAGCACAAATTAGAGCTTGTTCAGCTCAGTGTGCCTCTCAGTGGAAGATTCTTCATTGACAAAACCTTGTTTATTCCCATTCCTGGCATGATCTGCAGCTGGGAAAGAATTGCCTGTAGCTGGAATGTTCTGGAAAGCCAGGAGACCACAGAAGTAGTCTGGTTTTCCTATTTAAATTCTCCTGACCAAAACCGCTAAATAAAACACCCAGACAAGCCGTGGGAGCTCGGTCGCCCTCAGTGTGAGCTGGTCACTGTTTGGCAATAGTGGGAACGTTCAAATAGCCACTTCTTTCCCGACAGGATCAAACAAATGAATCCCTAAATGATGGGTAACGACCTGGAGGTCGATAAAATTTGATCTGGGTTGTATGGTTAATTTGGGGTCAAGGGTGGAAATTGCTTATTGAATAATGCAATGCACTCTACAATTTTGGTTTTTGTAAAGTTAGGTTTTATCTGCAATATCTGACTTAATTTATTGTATCTTACATCAGAAGAAATGAATTGAGAGATTAAAGTTGTACAAGGACGTCAAACAAACTGTGACTGACTTGCATGCTTGAATGTAGCTAGGACAGCAGTTATTTGTATTTATTCATTTATTTTTAAAAGTCTTTATTGTCACACATGCAGTCACACATAATGAGACTGGTCGGTAACACTTTCTATGAAGTTTGTCTCTATAATGCTTTATAACACATTACAAACATATGTAACATATTATAAAACACTTACATTACATTTTATGTGGTTATAGTTATGGTTAAGGTTTTGGTTAGGGTTCAGGTTAACCCTAACCTTGCTAATAAACGATTATACAGCACTACAGGCGCATTGCAACGCATTTCAAGTATGTTCATTATAATTCATTATAGATGGATGCTTTAAGTAAAGTGTTACCAATAAATACTTTGCATTTGACCCGTTCAAATTCTTGGAGCAGTGGGCAGCCAGCGTACGGCGCCCAGGGACCAACTCCGACCGTCCAACAGTCAAGGTCACCGACAGGAGAACTATACGTATATTCACGTGTTTTTGTTAGTGGGGAAGCCAGAGTACCTGAACCCCAGGACCTTCCTGCTTAGAGGCGACATTGCTTTCCACTGAGCCACCATGCTGCTAAATTACAACTAAGTCCATTTAATGTATATGAGTACAGTTGTGATATACTTCCATTTTCTGAGTATTTACACTTTACACTTCAACATTTAAGTGGGAAACATTGTACTTTTTTCTGGCAGTTATTTAGTCACAAGCACTCTGCAGATGAAGAGTTTGCATGCCCCTGTGGCATGTGGAGTATTTTTACATTTGATAGTTATGCTACTTTTGCTGGTATTTCTTATCTTCTTTTACAAGAATTTACTTTGCAACATTTTGAAACTTTACTTGTAACAAGGATTTTTACAGTGTAACTTTTACTCCATGTTAACAGAGCATTGTATGTCTTTACTTTTAGCTCTTACAGGATACTTAATATAGATATAGTTGTATTTTTTATCAACATGAATTTGAAATCATCATCAGCCAATCAGCACTATTCCTAATTCAGTACATGCTGATGACTCCAACAAACGATACAACATTTTGATACATCTGTCTGTTTCAGAGCCTGGGAAACAGTGGGACGTCCATCCCATAAACCCCGGCGGCCCCCTGAACTCTGACCTTGCAGTGCAGGACCACCACGTGCTGGGGGTCAGAGGTCAGCCATGTCTCCATGGCTTTACATATGGCACAGATCTTATCCAGCGGTGGGGCGTGGAGGTCTGGCCAGCCGAAGTCATGAACCTGGAGGTTTAGATGGAGAGAAAGATCATGTGGTTTAAGCTTTAACCAAAGGCTGTGAACTGAATTCTCAACACAGAGTTTCAAGAATCACA
Source organism: Naso annulatus (assembly GCA_029783625.1). Taxonomy (NCBI): domain Eukaryota; kingdom Metazoa; phylum Chordata; class Actinopteri; order Acanthuriformes; family Acanthuridae; genus Naso; species Naso annulatus. The sequence continues at coordinate 2,036,983 of JAPZDX010000002.1, read as the reverse complement.
AGAGGAATAAATTCTACCTTTGGATTTAGTCGGGAGATATCGTGGCGCCTCTCGGAAAGGTTCAGAAGCTGAAACAGAAAAGACATTCAGCACTGCAGCCAGGTATTGTTTGCGACAGAGAAAAAGAAATAGGCTAATTTGTGGGTTGCTGTCTGCTGCGACTTCCTGTGGGAATATGTCAAGACAATTTGTCTCTGTTGTCTGTTGTGCAACAAGCATTTTCAGCAGAATGAAACCGAGCAGTCTAAGGACAGAGGTCAAATCACAAATACCACGGACACAGCGCAGACAGAGACAGACTGCTGCACTTCTGTTCCCTCACCAGAAATTTGTCCTGGTGTTTGGACTTGAGCATGGCAGCCACCTCCTTCAGGTTCACACGGTATCGCTGCTCCTCCAGCTTTGGGGGGAAGAAAACAGAGATGATCCTCTCGGTGATGTAGGTCAGGTCGAAGTCGTAGTGCCGTTCCATCACTCTCTCCATCACGCGGTCCACACTGAAGCTCCTGGACGAGCCGAGAAGGAAAAAATGGAGGAGAAAGGAAAAGATGAGATGGAGTGGAGAAAGAGTCACAGTCAGGTGGGACACAGAGAGAAAGGTGCAAGGGTCAAAATGTGAGCGTTGTATGTGGCAGCTCAAAAAGAACTTGCTCCTACACACGCAGTCTGGCGAAACTCCTGGCTCCTGGATGGAGGAGAGAAAGAAGAAAAAGTGAGGGAAAGGAAAACAGAGGAACTGGATACTGTGTGTGACATGCAGGTCAGAACCAAAGCCAACTTGTATCCCATGATTGATGCTAAACCTTCTGGAAAGAATGAAGGAGAGATGCCACGAGTCTGAGGAACAAGTGAAAGAAGGCAGAAACAAAGAGGACACTGATGAGAGCACAGTGCTGAGCAGTCTGCAGCTTTATTTGCATTTTCCTCTTCGGAACAGACCAGCAGTCACTTCATATACACGTTTTATAAAAAAATGAATTAGATGACCTTTACCTCGGCAGGGTGTTTCTCTGCTTGGTGTAGGTCAGAGACTTGGTGGACCCCTGTGAAAAACAAACAGACACATTTAAAACTCATATCTAATTGATTATCACTTCAGTAACTGTGTATTTTGCTCCCTTGGTGCTTTGGCAGGAACGTTCGATATGCTTTAGCTGCAGAACACTCGTGTTATTTGACAGTTTTTTAAAGACCACCTGTGTGACTTATTTCCTGCAACTGCCACCAGCGCCTGAGTGCTTGTTTAGACTGCGGGCATATGATGATTTATTACTGGGGAATGGTAAGTTGATATAGCCATCCTGATTTATCACAGTCAAAGCATTATTCAAGTCAACGTTATGAACCAAAAAGTACTGTTAAAGGACAGCTTTGCTATCTTGGACCTATTTACGGAGTGTTTCCCATGGACCTGCAACACAGACAATAGCTTCACTGATCAGTCCAGTATTGAGCTTTCTACAGTCTTTCTACAGTTTTCCTGCAGCTCTCCCTGAGCTACAGTGGATAACCATGGTGCAGATGCACTGTGCCGATGCTTCAAGCCAGTTCCCGCTCGGCAAGTGATACAGTTCACAGGAGAACATAGTGAGACTAGAAATACACCACGAGCTTCCCCATCTCTGAAAAAATACATTGATCATTGTTTTTCCACGCATTTACTATTGCACAATGTATGTCTATTGTAGCGCAGCAAGAGCTCGCAGGAAAACTGTAGAAAGCTCAATACTGGACCGATCAGTGAAAATATTGTCTGCATGTTCCATGCTCATGGGAAACAACCTGCAAATAAGGTCTCACAAACAAAAGCAAAGTTATTCTCTAACCTTACAGTGTTTGTCTACACTACATCAGCTGAGAAACAAGGGAACAGAGAGAGGTAGTCAGTGTTGGGGAGTGACTACTTACATGTAATGAAAGTATGTAATTTAATTACAAAATAAATGTAACTGTAATCAGTTACAGTTAGTGAGAAAGAATGCATAATTAAACTACAGTTACTTACGAAAATACTAATGATTACAAAGGGGATTACATCTGAATATTTTCTGTAAAAGTTTAGGCTATATGTTGAATAATACTCATTTAGTTGATTTGAATGCTTTGATGAGCACAGTGTCTTCTTCTGTCATTTCCAGTCAAGGCCGTTCAGTAAAGTTTGATGCTGTTCTGATACTTTTGATTGGTTCTCTTGTTAGAATTTGCAGGGCCCCACGTCTGCCATTAACACTGCCTGTTTAAAATATTTGAAAATGGTTAACAGTTGAAAACATTCATCAGAAATTTAGAAAAGTAATCAAAAAGTAATAAGTTACATTACTCTGACAAAATAATTGAAATAATTACATTATTTATTATATTTTAAATAGGATAATTACTAATCTGTAACCTATTACATTTCCAAAGTAACCTTCCCATCCCTGGAGGTATTACAGTTGATAAAGCTAATTACATAAAGTTATCCAGAAGAATTTTGGTCTACTGAACGTGAAAGAGGCAGAGTGTTTTGGGGGTTTTCTGTCTGACGCCATTTTTCAGGAAACAACAATATATTTCTCTGAAACACTCATTAAGTAATACAATACATACAATGATAATATCTAATATTTATTTTTATAAGATAATGTCAAGAAGAACTTCCCATAAAAATAAGTGAAACCATCTTCATGGATTCTGCCACCAGTGCACTTGGCTATTATCCACGACAGAGTTTAGAAATCACTTTAAATTCTTTATGTTTGTTTATAACTGTCGCTCCTGGATCCAGATTAATGCATCACAGTAAACAACTGGAACAATGACAGCGTCGAATTGTGGGATACATTTGGCTCTGGAGTGGCCGTGTTAAAAGTGTGTGCTTATGGGTTAAGTGCACTACGTGTTGCCGTCCTTCAGACGTGGGACACCCTCACCTACTACCTCTACAAGCGTGTGCATTGGGCTGGATCTTATCTATCTGTTCAGCTCAGTCCACATCTGACCTTTCCTCTCGCACCACCAGGGGTTCCCAAACTCTCTCCTCTATTGCCAACATCAGGCCAGATCTCCCACTTTTACACAAGAAATATCACATGATGGGCTGACTACCATGAAATTTACCAAACACATTCAGTTCCCAGGAGCCTTATGCTTTTTTATTACAGCATGTAACACTGGAGCCTTTAATAGTCAGAGGCTTCAGGGTTTGTTTCTTGTTTTCACAGAGACTCACAGTGTCATTGTGTCATGGTGGCATTGCTCTGCTCTTACTTTGGTTTGTTAAGTATGTGATAAATAAAATTTAGTGAGACCACAAACATTTTATCCCCGGGTTTGGGGATTTCTCAACACAAATAGCATCATACTGCAGACATGATGGGAAAGCCAAGTAAAGAAACACTGGATTGAGGAGGGCAAGGAGAGAGGATGGGAGGTTGAAGTGCGCTCACCAAGTGCTGGGTGTGTCGAGAAGGAGCGGTCCATCTGCGCTGCTGGATGCAAGGAAGGAGCAGGGACAGGATGAAGGAGAAGAGAGACAAGAGGGGTGTGAAGAGAAGGAGAGTAAGAGGACGTAGGGCAAAGGGAGGAGGTTGAAAGGACGTGAGAGTGGGAGAAGAGGACAGAATGGGGAGAGAAGAGGACGGGATACAGAGGAAGGAAAGGACAGTTATTTAAACAAACAGACTCTCTAATGGATAAACATTCCTATTTCCTGTAGCAACATCAGCTTTTTTCTTCCTCTTGACTGGGATCCGGCAGGGGCTCCAGGAATGAACCGAGCTCAAACTGGGTTCAGGGCTCTGCTTCTCAAAGGAAATTCATTTCATTCATTTCAATATGTTTAAAGGGGTTATATTATGCTTTTCTGTCTCTTTCAACCTATACATGATGTTACAAAGTCAGATTGCTGTTTTAAATGATGCCAAAGTATGAAAAAATGAGGTAAGGGTATGTAGCAGTAATCCCTGTGGCCTGTTTCTGATGGCTCTGAATGCTCCACTGTCATCAGTTTTTTTAAATCTCACTCCACTGGTGTGTCACAGTGTGCTGGGCTTCTCTATAGGTTCATCTGGAAGGTGTGTGTTTGAACTGGCCAATCAGAGCGGAGTAAGCCGGAACTTAAAACAGAGAGACTCAGACGGAGGCAAAAATCCTGGAAAAAACAGGGCTGCTGCAGCCAGCTGTATGAGCAAACAGATGAGTTTTTTGAGCATCAAAGCATGTAAACCTGCTCCAGTAGTAACCAAGGATAAAATATGAACCCAAAAAATGAGCATAATATGTCCCCCTTAACAATAATACAATGTGAATTACGATACACGGTTGGCAATACGATACAAGAACAATATGGACTCATGTAGAGCGATACAATATGATACGATTCAATGACTAGAAATCGATGTAGTCACTTTTTTTATGCCAAAAATAGAGGAAAAGAAAATACCTATTTCTATGCAGTTGTAGAAGAGGTGAAACACTGGGAAAAGCTTGATACACTGAACTACACAAACATATTGTTCAAGGCCTTTACTCCATCTGTGTGGACCGCAAACGCCGACTGAAAATCTCTTGTTCTCCTGGTACTGTCGCGATCTGCCATTATTTGAAGCGACACTGATGATGCAGTACGCATGCCCTGAACATCAGGGAATGAACTAAAACTATTTACCATTATAAGTGCCAAAAATACATCCACCTAACAACTTTTGATGTGCTAAATACATAATGATTATAGGAATATAAAACAATGCATCAGTACATCGATGTATTGTAAATCCCTAGTAATGCAGGAGGGAAGCATGTGCCAGTTTTGTTGTTACTCTTAACAAAGGCTCGAAATGTTTGTTAAAGGTAAGTGGTAGTGAAGTGTAAGTGGTAATTTGAAGTTTTGAGTTACATTGGACAAAATGTTGCATTCTTGAACTTCATCTCCCAGATTTCATGTCCAAATAAAACAGTGTTGACTGTATCACATTGGTAGATAAAGTGTTCCCTTACTCGGGAGACTTTTCAGACCCCCTTGGCAACTTAAATTGTCAAAAGTGTCAAGCGACAAAACCAGTAACTTTTTCTGGTCTTTGGGAGAATGGTTGTGTTGACACCAATGAGCAGCTGTCCTTTCAATCCTGCTTTACGTTTCCAGTTTCTTTTTTCACTGTCAGTTGGTTTGATCAAATTGTGACTTAATAGAAGGAGAAGATGTAACTTTATTAGGGAAACTGATCCTTGGCATTTGACCCCTTCTATTTATAGTTAACCTTAATACACAAACTAGGTACAGTGGGCTGCCACGGTACAGCCAGGGACCAACTCCAGATCTTTTGCCAGTGCAGGATCAAGATAAAAAAGTTCATTTGTGAGTCTAAACACAGGCCTGTTAAGGGTATTTTTTACTCACTTTTTGTTTCTCTTCAACGACGTTAATCCTTTTCCTGCCATATAATGTTCATTATGCTAATTACTCATTCTGCAAACTGATGACATCATCTAGCTACTTCTAGCTACTTTTAGGACAGCCAATAGCCACTTTCCTTACTGAGTAGTTGGCAATGCTGGCACTGCGTAGCACTCAGCAATGCTACAAATACAAGAGCTTCCATCAGCGGGTCATAGGCTCAGTCAGCATCGTTTGACCTCACTATGTGATAGACAGTGACTTAACAGACATTAACTTCATGAAAATATTTAACATTCATTTGAAGTGACTCACCAAATCATTGGAGGGAGCTGGGATGCATGAAGAGGTTACCTGCAACACACAAAGACAGCCACATGTAACTACACACATAAAAACAAAAAATCCACCATTTTTACTCCATCACAGAAAGAAAGAGTTAGATTTAAGAAATGATTAAGGGTAGATGCTTCCTCAGAAATAAAGTCTAACTCTCAGCTTAACTTCAAGCATACCTTAGAAGACAGCTTAACATTGTAGGAAATGAACTTATTTGCCCTCTTGCAGAGAGTTAGATGAGAAGATTGATACCACTCTCAAATCGGTCTGTTAGACACTGACAGTGGAGCCAGGGGACAGTTAGCATCAGTTAACTATGCTAGCTGTTCTGTTTGTTAATGAAAACAGAAAACTAGCATGACTTGATGAACAGATAAAGACAAAAAACTGTCTGGAACATACTGTGAGGAAATGTTTTGTAAGCTGTGCTGGAATGACGATTTGTAATGCCTCACTGCAATGTTAGCTTGTCACTTCTGCTCATTTTTGCATTTCGTTTCAGTGAGGGTTAAACAAAAGAAATGTGTGGGAATTGAAGAGAGTGTTTTGAACAGGGTCTGAATTAACTACATCTTATGAGAGGCGTTGCAGGAGAATGAACTTTAAATGTAATGTGTTAGTCAGTGAGCTTTGGTGATGCTAGTGGGTGTATTTTTGGGGGACAGAGCTATGCTAGGTGTGTTTCTGCCTCCAGTCTTTATGCTAAGCTAGGCTAACTGTGTCGAGGCTCCATACTTGACTGACATACAGTACATGACAGTGGTAGCCAATTTCTTTTTTCACAACTAGTAAGAAAAGCCAGTCAGTACTTTTACATGCACAGATTAGTCGAGCTACGGTTATAGCTCGATTAAGCTGTTCAGTCAGACTGCATGCACTGATCACACAATCCGGCTTTGGTGCGATTGAGTGTATACATGCAGGAGTAGTT
>JAPZDX010000002.1:1955288-1979315 GCA_029783625.1 Naso annulatus | reverse complement strand
CATGCACCAGCTTGGTTGTAGTGGCTTTTGAAAGCGGGGGTGTCTGTTGAGCAGCAGTTAGTGACCCACAGGTCTTTCAAGTCACTTTAATGTAAATCCATCCATGGCAATATTGAATACTCATAGCAACAAGCAGAATGTCTTAACATTTAATGATATTTAAAATAGTGACCATGTCACAAGATTTATCATGTGCTAGAAAAGCTGAGTAGCAGAAAAGATTTGTACATTCCGGGCTAAAGGTACCCAGTGCATTGAAAAGTAAAACCAAAAGGCATATCACTGTCAAAAATCGCAAGCACGCAGCTTCTTCCGTCCCTGCATAGCTACAGAGACAACAGCCAATCAAAAAAGACGTTAAGCAACCAACTACTTAGGGATACTACAGCAACTGGGTCAGCCCACTTACTGTCAAAGAGAAAAAACACCTGTGAGAGAGCAGATGAAACGCAAGAGCAGGAAAGCATTGACCGTAGTTGTCTAGATTCTGCACATGCTCAAAACATGGTTTTCTCCTCCTGCATTTTTGACAGTGATATACCTTCGTAGCTAAAGGGGTGCCAACCAAGCATCAGTATGTGATGAACTGAGAGTGAAAATGTATTGACATGTAAATATTTAGATGAAGGTACTAACTTTATTTTCTGAATCAGACCACCTGAGAAGTCATTCTAGCTTCATCTCGACTTTATAAAACATTTTTAGACAGAGAAAAGACTGTGGTTTTTATCCCTCATTTTTAAGTGTAGTCCTCGTAGGGAAAAGCTACTTTGGGATGATTATTAAGAGGTGGATCGTAGACTAACCCTGGGATTCCACTGGATGCGTGTGCATTCTGGGATGGCTCTGCTGTGCTCTGTGCTCTGTCATCTGTCAACACCTGACGGCTGCATTCAGGCTGCAATCCAGAGCGCAGCACAGCCGGACAGCTGGAGTCGCGAGACTATGAAATTTTGCGGTAATTACAGAATCAAGTGCAACCGCGGCCTCTGAAAACCTCTGATCTGTTGTCTTCACGTCTGGTTCTGCACATAATGACAGTTTATTTACGAATTAAAATAAAACATGATCTGGTGTCAACGTGGAGTTTTTTATTCTGAAATTAGCCAGATGTTTTTTTGTTGCACCTGTGTCTGACTTCCTGCTCCGCTTGATTTTGTCTGTGCTAAATTGCTGCCTTGTCTGGCAAAAATAGAAGCCTTGCGTATCTGCTGCGGAGGGCTCCGGATCACTGGAGGCTGAAACAAAATGCGGTCACAGCCAGTGGAAGCGCAGACACTGACTAAAATCGAAATGTTTTAGTTTTGCATGCATCTGGTGGAATTTAGGGGTAAAGAACTTTTGTTTTTGGTTTAACATCATCTTTAGTTATAAATAAGAGGGAGATTATAGGACAAAAGGCCATCGTATATTTTAGACTCTCTAGTATCACTCACACACACATTGGGTAGTATTGGAGAGAAAGGTCTTGCCCAGCCACTTGTTCGTGGGGTTAGGGGAATTACAAGCATGCAAAAAACATGCACTTGTGTCGCCCCCCCCCTCCTCAGTCTATGCATGGATCTATATGCCATGTCTGTCTTCCCCGCCAACCCTTATTTTCTAGTCTTTGGTTTGTCTGTCCCTGAATACAAAGCGTCTGGCAACAGAGAGGACAGCTTTACAACTTCACCAGTTACAACAGATAGTGAGAGGGCCACACACACTTAACCACACCCACAGTAAAAGCTGTAGGACATACAACACTGCACTGAAACCTCGCACACTCTGGGAAAGTCTGACTTTCCTTTCAGATGCTGTTGGGAAACCAGTCTCGATCAGAATCTGGCAGAATGAGTTATGGGGCTGTCTGTGGAATGCTGCAATTGAATGTTTCCGAAAAATGAGACACTGTGATGATGAATGGTGCATTGACTTGGAAAGGTTAAGTTCATGCCGTATAATCATCCCCAAATGTCCAAAAATGTCCCAGACAATTATCAAAATCTGTCGCTACCCACATTTCTACAAACAGCATAAGAAGGCCTGTTACCAGAAAGTTATGCAGAGATTCAACTGAGGCCGTAATAGGTCCGTCTGTATCAAAGTGAATGTAAATAAACAGAAAGCAGAAACACTGCGTGGACTGCTTGGACATGGCATGGGAATAGAGGCCCTCTGCCTATTACGGGCCAAGGCTAAAGAACTGTAGGTCAGAATGTGAATTTCTCAGAAGACGAAAGAATTTCCAGCACACTCAGCAGACATGCGTGTGTGGGAGGATGATGGACGGAGGCCAGGGGGCAATCAGTGTCTATGAACATGACAGTGGAGCTCAATTATGAACTGTATTATTGCAAGCTGAGGTTGTATAATGAATTATACTGTATGTTAAAGTCACTATAAAGTCATTTTGTTCTTCAAAGCAAAGCTCATCTGCATCAGCCGAGAGAGGATTGGGATGATCTATCTCTGATGAAAGTGGATGTTTTCTCCTCCTTCTTGGTATTTTTTTTTAAGATATCCCAACTCAGTAAGTGTATCACTCTCTATATTGAGTATTTATCATGAGAGATGATGAAATCTGGAATCTGGCAGTCAAACCAGTCAACCTTTCTAGTAGGTACAGATTTCTGGCCCCTCTAGGGTTGATTCAGATTCTGAGGATGATCGGAGATAAAAGTTGAAATACTTGCTCATGGAAGTTACTGTTCGCACCTCCTACGTGAACATTAATGTGCAGCCACAATGCCAGTCTGTTGAGTTTGAGATATGATTCACAATATAGTCAAATAACATGACTGCTGCATTATTTCAAATGGATTGTTGATATCAGTTGTATGTAGATATAAACTTGTAGATAAACACAAAGACAAAAAATGGTCATGTTGCACTTTTTGTTCCTTTTTATTTTTGTTACAAAGGTTTTTTGTTTTTGCTACAAAGGTTTTTTTCCCTGAGTTTTTATTTTGAAACCTTGATGTCCTTGTCCTCTGACACCACTTTGCCATCCACCAGAGTCTGAGTGACTGTTACCACTTTGGTCTGGATATTCCTCTTATCAATAGCATCTGCTAATCTGTAAAAAACATGAACAAAGAGAAAAATCAATACTAGGCTAAACCCAAGTCATGGAAAAACTATATTAGTCCTGGTAAACACTGGGATCCGTACTGGTACTATTTTGGCATCATATGTGTTTGTTTTAAAATTTATCTGGGATTCATGTTGCTAAAATTCAACAGCTGAAGTGAAAGGGACAAATTTACTTTTACTTTCCATATCAGTGTTGCTTCATGTTTGCATGAGCGCTAATTTGAATCAAATTTGCAAATGCCTCCCTGACATGAACAAAGCTTTAATAATGGTCAACCCACAACACAGTGAAGTGGCTTTCAAAATAGATATCAACTTCATTTCACCCGAACTTTGCGCCTCTCTCTCATCATACTCACTTGAAGTCTGCTTCACCCTCCAGCAGTCTGCGGTACTCTGCGATCTCAGCCTCCAGTTTCACCTTGATATTGAGCAACACCTCATACTCTCTTGCGTTGTGCTGGATTTCGTTGCGGATCTGAGTGAGCTCATCTTGCAACTTCAGGATGATCTTGTTGTACCTCTCCATCTCCGCGTTGTAACGTGCCTCGATGTCACGCAGGTTGGCCTCCAGGGAGTTTTTCTGTGAGAGGTGAAGAAAAAGATTGATTGGACAATTAAGAGAACAGCATGATTTGCTCAGCATTCTTGTTGAGAGGTACTGTAGATACGTTTGATACCAGTCATGTATGTATGACAAATATGACGCCACAGCTAGCAACTGTTTTGCTAGCTTAGCAAAATGACTTTAAACAGGGAGAAACAGCAAACAAACATCCAATAGTGCCTCTTCAGCTACAAGATGACACCCTGTGTAATGACAGCCTGTCATTCTCACATTTTTTCACAGATTAAACAAACAGGATGTAAGATTTTATTATTGAGCTAACCTAACCATCTCCTGTAGTCCAGTAGCCGTCATTTCAAATGTAAAAGACAGAAATGAGAGTGGTGTCACGGCCAGTTTATGCTCCATTTCTCGACACATTTTATAGCATTTGTAACTCGACAGCAATGAAAGAGTAGTGCAACATTTTAAATTTATGCTCTGGCGAAAGGTTTTAGTAGTCTCCAATGGTTACCACATTTGACATGTACGATAGATATCGACAAGTAAGTTCAGTGAAAACTATCTCCATGGCAACATTAAAGCTGCAGTAGGTAACTTTAGGGTACAGATCACTAACTTTTTTTTGTTCTATTTGGAAAAAATGTCATAATACCCGTAGATAGCTAACAGTAGGCGATGTGGTCTGAGAGTATCATGAGATCTCTGTGTGTTCCAATGCCTTTGTATTTAGGATTGGTAAAAATCCTATCACTCCCATTGTATTTTCCCAATTAGTGACGCTCTCTGTACTCTCTGTCCTGATTGGCAGGTCTATGCCGTATTTTTTAGCGACAGGTGCCGTTGGTACAAACTAGTTAGCTGTTCATGCCTTACACTCTGATTTCCCTCTGTTGACAACAGAGTGTCTGCAAGTGACACTGTCAGTCGGCTCAAGCTTGAGCTGAGGAGCTGTGGACCAGTTTACTTCGCTGCAACTTTACCTGCAACCATTTCATCTCAGTTCAAACTGGACTTAAAAAAGAGAGAGAGGACAAAGGAAATAAAGCGTGAGCCAGAGCAAAAACAGAGAAGGGATGCTGCAGCGAAGTTGCTTCCCAGTGAGTCTCATGCTACAGCTAGCTAGCTTGTTAGTTTATCAGCAAAAGTTACCAACTGCAGCTTTAGCACTACCCAATCTCATTGCAAGACTGAAATATGTCGATGGACGCAATGTGACAAAATTCTCTATGTACGTGACATGAAATAAAAAGTAAAAGCTTAAATTATGTTGTTTTTGTCGAGTGACGCTTATCAAATGTTTCAAGTGACAAAGCCAAAGTTGGCCTTCAGCCTTCTCATGCAAGAAAGCAAGAAGTAAGCAGATTTACCAAAATTTCAAACTATTCCTTTAAGCAAGCTCCACTTATAAAATGCCTAAACACACCACTGTAACCACTGGTTGCTCACTGAAGTTCAACTTGCATTACTCATGTAAATAAATGTTTTTACCAGGCCAATTTCAGATTGCAGTTCAATCTCCAGTGCCTGATACCTCCTCCTGATTTCAGTCAGCGTAGACACGGATTCCTTCAGAGCTGTTGAGCTCTCAGTCACCTGAGTCTGCACCTCTGTGATCTGGAGACAAGATCAAATATAATCATTACAGTGAAAAAATGCTTACCCAAACACAGTTCCTGAAACAAACAAACAAAAAAACCCAAAAAGGACAAATTACCTGAGCCTCATGCCAGTTTTTCAGTTCCTGCTGGTTCTTCTGTGCTATCTTCTCATACTTATCCCTCATTTCCTCCATGACTCTGGCCATATCCTGTCCTTTTGGGGCGTCAACATCCACATGGACACCACCCTGGGCAACCTGGGCACGCAATTCAGCAACATCCTGTTGAAGGGGGAAACAGTCAGGGAGTGATTTCCTGAACTAACGTAGTAGGGTTATCCTGTGCAGAGAAGTTAAGGAATAAACAGATTAATAATGAAGAGAATTTGCAGTCCTTAGTTTTTCTGTTTGAATCGCTACTCCATCGTTTAGGTTGATTAGGCCAAAGGCAGTTGTCTGCATGCAGATAATCATTGATTAATGTCTCTCACTGTCTCATGGTTTTTCCTCAAGGTGATCAACTCTTCCTTCAGAGACTCGATGTCGCTCTCCAGGTGCATGCGAATAACGTTGGTGTCATCCAGAAGTTTCCTCAGTCTGGCCACATCTGCCTCCACTGCCTGACGCATGGACAGCTCATACTCCATCCTAACAAAACATACTGTGTTTATCAGATGTATTAAAACTGGAAGGAGAAGTGGTTACATTTTGCTTACAAGGTTGAACGCTCACTTGGCTTTGAAGTCGTCCGAAGCCAGGCGTGCGTTGTCAACAGAGATAGCAAGCTGTGTGTTCTCCTTGATCGTGTTAGCTATCTGAAAGAAAGAAATAGATTTTGTAAACGTCAGTACGTGAAATAAGGATTAAATGTATATACTCAGTGGCAATTCGTGTTTTCTATCCTCCCATGGTCAATTTGATTGACAGCAAACTGCAATTTACACTTTGATGAATTGTACAGGTGAGAGAGCATGCCTATAAAACCATGCTGTAAGTCATAAAAGAACAAAGTGGGCTATCTATTTGATACAATCTCTCGTAGTTTGACATGGTGATAAATAGTAAAACTTTTGAGGTGATGAATGTGAAATCAGTCTGAGTGATTTGTAAACGTGGGAGTGCAAGAGGCATGACAATAAAAAGTTAATGAGAGTTGAACGACTTTTACTCTGACATTTTATGACATTTACAAGGTAGGAAAGGTGAACAGAGGATTGAGATCTTTGTTCATGAGGGGTTTTTCAAAAAACTGCAATGCAACTGATACCTCTGAGTCATTTGTCATAGCAACAAGCTAGCAACTTAATTAGAAGATATTTTGTCCACCTGTATTAAAGAATGAGACACATTTAGTAGCATTCATGCTATGTGGCCATTTCCTCCACTTTGACGAAATCTCACTTTCATTACTCTGCAATCTTTCTTGATGTACTTTTATAAGCGTCAGCATTATTTTGTAAAATATATGCTGCAAACAGATCTTTTTGCTCGTTCTTTTTTATTATCCATGAAGAGACTGGACTAAACATGACGCAGCAAATAAAATTAAGAGTGATTGGTTTGTTCACTCATCAGCTCACCTTGGCCCTCAGCTCTGAGATGATGGCATTGTACTTGCTGTAGTCCCGTCCCTCCAAGGGACCTCTCTTGTCGAGGGCCTCTTTGATCTTGATCTCCAGGCTTGTGTTGGCTTTCTCCAGATTCCTCACTGTCTCCAGGTAGTTTGCAAGGCGGTCGTTCAGGTTCTGCATGGTTACCTTCTCGTTGGTGATGGCCTTGTGTCCAGAGGTTGCCCCAGAGGATTGGAGGTCATACCCTCCCCCGAAGCCACTGCCGAGCCTTGTGCCGTAGGTGGATGATGAGATCCTGGTCCCACGCCCGCCTGCGCCGCCGCTAACGCTGAAGGCATAGCTCCTTTCTGTTAGAGGTGTTGGAGAAGAAGATGAATAAGAAGCAAAACCTTGGGAACTCTGACGTTTAAATGAGGGCTCCATTGCTACAATTACTGTGTTGATCAATCGGAGGAAGAAGTGGTGCGTCCAGGCACAGAGGGCTTCGGCAGCTGAAAGTGAAGAATGAAGGAAAGCTTTTGGTTCTTATATGTCACTCTGAAAGGCGTGTCTCACCTCTCCTATCATTTCCCCTTTATCCCTGTATTTTAGACTTTGTCCCCGCAACACCCTCTTTGAACCAATCTGTCAAAGGCAATAAGGTATGCTGACATTTTCATAAAGATAATGCGTAGCACATGTCACTATGGTAACAATGATATCAACAATGACCAGCAAGGATCGGCTGGCCATGTTCTCTAGTTCTACTACAGTCAACAAATTCCATTAAAAACCAAAACTGATCATATTAATAGATCTTATAAACCATGTTTTTCTTTTTTTTTTCCGATTACTTTTTAGTTTATTTTAGTTTTGACTTTTGTATTTCGTTTAAATTTAGTTTCGGTTTAGTTCCTAGAGCGAGTTTGCTAGTTTTTAAGATTAAGCAATCTCATACTTAAGCTGTTGTAGGAAATTGTTTAGCCTTTGTAAAACAAACAAACAAAAAAACAAACCAAAAAACCTGCATGTGAGTGAACAATTTTTGGATTAATAGGCTTGAAACCAGTTGATTTAAGGCTGAAAGCCAGATACAGGTTAGGAAAGTTCTAGGTGTGTTTTGTTTATTGAATTTGTTGGCGATAACAAAAACACAGAATAACCAGTGTCAAGCAGAAGCAGCACCCCAACTTGTGGCGTTGCTTGTTTGAATACATATTAGCAATTTAGTGTCCTGACAAGCTAGCCTGTATTTTTTTTAAAGCCTTTCTGAGGCTCATGGGCTGCAGAGATTTCTGCCTCTGTCTGAAATTAAACTGTTACGAGTCAGTCTGTGTCACCACCTCCAAACATAAATGTGTTTGTGGAGCTTTTATCATCACATTCCAACCTTTAGATTGATGCTAAAGACGTCTCTGTTTCAGAGGAATACAGACAAGCAAGCTTGATTTTACTTTAAAAATTGTGCAAAAGGTGAAAATAGTGAGGAATTGATCCTGAGAAACTCAAGATCTTTATTTATTTTTCTATTGTATTCTGAGATGGGTTATTGAATTTTGGTTTGTCGAGCAAAGTTGTAAAGTCTAAACTGAACATCCCCATGCAAACAAACAACACTGATCAAAATCCAGACCGTAAATGTATTGGATGTTGCTTTAGAGGCATTAAAACACAGTCCAGAATGAAGAACTGAATTAATTAAAGTGCCTTTCAGACACCAAAATACTGTACAGCGGTTAAAAATAACACAATGAAACAATTTGCAACTCTGGAAAGTTATCCAGCAACACTCATTTTATCTTCATTATCCTGGTCCTCCTACACAACCAGGACTAGGATGTCCAACTGAAATCAATGAGTTGGCTGAACCTTGATCTGAACGGGCAGTGTGGTACCATAAGAAGTAGTTGACTGTAAAGGTAGCAGATAGAATCTAAAGTTACCATTGCAGTAATAATAGACTGGATGGATCGGAGGCATGTGTTCTTATTTATTAATATTTACTGTATATTGATTTTTTCTTAATATAATGCTATTGGTAGTGAAGTAGCCATTATTCCTCTGATGTTATCTGCTGTTGTTATTTTTCCTTTTGCTTTAATAATTCATTCATAACTCATTTATTCCTCTTCAGTCACATTTTAATTATATCATTTGAAAGAAATTATTTCTTGTTTACAAAAAAAAACAAACAAAAAAAACCACTCTTACACCAGGGTAAGTTTGTACTTTATTGATATGTCTCAGCATTACAGCTCAACAGACAGACTCAACTGGACAGAAAGAAAACCAAGAGTGATGAAATATAAAAAAAAGATACGTTGCATCAAATTTGACTCTTTTATTGCTTTGAACTACTTTATGTCATCAATTAGTTTTGCCTCTGAAAAGGTTGCAGTTCTCCAATTCTGAACTTTTGTAAACATCTGCAGATCAACACACAAACACATAAATAAGTCATGATGAAATAAATAAAAGATGATCTAGTTTTCCTCTGAGCCAGCGTTTTTAATCAGCCTGTGGGTGAGATGTATTTGCAGGAAGTGGAACTAACTGCAGTGTTGGTTAGTGCTTGATGACTAAGAAGAAAGGAGAACCAATAAGAAAGAAGGATCAATTTAGGCCAATTGTATGTTAGTGTTATGTTGTGTAGACAGTATTAGGTAGATGCTTCTGGTGTTCAAAGGTTCTTGGTTTCTGTGCTGGAGGAAACCACCTTGCCGTCCACCAGCGTCTGTGTGACAGTCATCACTTTGGTCTTTACTGTTTTCTGGTCTTGCAGAGCATCCTGGAGCCTGAGAATAAATCAAGAACAAATTAAGTGTCAGGTACTTTCTTGTGTCTACATGTAAGTCATGTATTAAAAAATGAAATCCAGTATTTTCTGGACAACTATGCCATCGTGGAATCATTCAAAAACTTACGAGAAGTCTTCCCCATCCAGCAGCCGTCTGTATGTGGCGATCTCGGCCTCCAGCTTCATCTTTGTGTTGAGCAGAGCCTCGTAGTCCTGCGTCTGAACCTGGATGTTGTTACGCAGCTGCGTGAGCTCGGCCTCCAGACCCAGGATGATGTTGTTGAGAGACTCAATCTCCATGTTGTAACGCATCTCTGTGTCCCTCAGTGTGCCTTCCAGAGAGGCTTTCTGTGAGCACAAAACAAGGAAAGGCAAAAGAACAGGGCGGGTTAAACTTTTACAGGGAACCCAGCTGGCCGACGACAGCTCCATAGCGAGGGGTCACCAGAGTGTAAAGCTTGTGTCAACAAAGTGAATGTGAGAGACTTGAAGTGAGAGTGCTGAGTAAAGCATTGCAGGGAGTGGAGATAAGCGTGTGTTGAGGTAAATGAAGTGTGTGCTGACTGAGGGCTTCTCACCAGGCTCTTCTGTGACTCCAGCTCAATCTCCAGGGTTTGTAGCTGTCTGCGCAGGTCATTCACCTCTGTCTGGGCACCCTTCAGGGCCTCTGTGTTCTGGGTGACTTGGGTCTGCACTTCTGTTATCTGTAGGGAATCATCAAGATTCAAAGACAAATCAAAAAGCAATTTAAGACTGCACTTATTAGCTTTTCGGACAGGGATTTTGTGCTTGAGTGAATTGTCCATGTTTTTGCAGATGATACAGTAGCTTACCTGAGATTCGTGCCATGCTTTGAGGTCTTCTTGGTTCTTTTTTGCCATCTTCTCATATTTTTCCCTTATTTCTGCCATGATCTGAGCCAGGTCCTGTCCTTTGGGCGCGTCCACATCCACGTGGACTCCTGACTGTGAAATCTGGTTACGAAGCTCCATAACTTCCTAAAGGAAATGAGATTGGATAGACTCAGACATTGACAAAATTTGCCAACTTTTTTTCTTATCTGACTGGGAAATCTTTAAAAAATTTTCAAAAATAAATTAATATACTTTTAAAATCTATCAATCTCTCTAAAGGGATAGAGCAGGGGTTCCCAAATTTTGCCATGCCAGTTCAGCATTAGACACTGGCGGGGAACCCCATGTGGGAAAATTTCCTGAATTGTTGTTAGGGCTACCTTGCAGTGGAGTCATCTTCAGTGTGGTCGTCTGGTGATATTTTTCTTTTCGGATTTTTTTTCCATTTTAGCACTAAGTAGTCAGCTGGTTTTCAAGGGCACAGCAACTTTCTATATATGCCAGACTGTCACACACTCTACATTTTGTTTGGCTTGAGAAGTGTGTTTTGTTTTTTTGTTTTTTTGTTTTAAATTAAATTGAAAGATTGACATAAAAAAAGACATTTACATTTGGATGTGCAGTGACTAATAACATCCAAAAAGACATATATTTAAATGTTATTGTCACAAACAATGTTATTTATTGTGACAATAACCCTTATTTCCTCCAAATTTTCATGACCCTCCTAGTACCCTCTGGCGATCCCCCACGGGGTCAGAACCCCTACTTTGAAAAACACTGGGACAGATCACCGTTTAGATCTCATGGATTTTTGCACTAATGACTTTTTATGGGGCTGTGACTCAGGTCTGACTCCTCTTCCAAGTCAGGTAAATAAACAGAGGGTACAACTTTAAGTCTTGGTGTTTTCTCTGTTGCCAAATATGAATGGGAACCATTTTTACAATGTGGCTTCCCACAGAATTCACAGACAGATATTTCAGATTTCTTCACAGACCTCCCCCAACCTACTCAAGTGTTCTTCAGCTTGTTTTCAAGCATGCCCTGCAGCGTGTCAGGATGTGTCAGGAGGAGTCAGGGCGTAGTGTGTGACATACTGTTACCTAAATTAAGTACACAGTAATGATGTTTAAACGGCTTAACGAGATCAGCTGGTAGGCAAACATTCAGTCAGGTCTTCCATAGGTGAGGATGTTTGCTGAAAAGATGCCCAGAGGTCTTTAAAAGTGACTTTTGTTTGGAATTCATTAGACTTTGTTGAAAGCAGCACTGAAAATGTAAACACTTAGCAGCACAAACGCAACCTTTGACTCATCACAGAAAAAACCATAGCTTAAGGTTATAGTAAAGACCCCGAAGGCCTAAATATAAATCAGCTTGTCACGATGAGTGATGGCGTCATACATCAACACAGAGTGATCTGCTAATGTTAGAGCAGTATTGGTTGTTCAACAAAAGAGATTTTTGCATTTCATTGTTTGTCCTTTCTCTTTTCGTGGGTTTGAAGAGGGCGGAGCTCAACTGGAGAATGTGTCACCATGTACCAATTAGAGTTTACAATCACTGAAATCAAAATATGATGACAGTTGATGATTGGCTAATGTTGCCAGTCAGATGTGATTAAACCACACACACTCTGATCTGACCTCAATAAATACCTCAAAATGTGTTTTTTTTTCTTTTTTACAAGCCTTCACTTTGTTTTTTAAAAAAAATATTGAGTCACCAGTGTTTCTCATTAAAGGGAATGTTGGGGTTTCTGAATCAGAATCAGGTTTGTATTCAAATAGGTCCTTAACTTACAAAGACTTTGCTTTACTACTTGGGTCTATTACAGTGATTTGAATGTCATACTCACATTTTCATGGTTCTTCTTAAGGTGGATGAGCTCCTCTTTCAGGGCTTCGATCTCACTTTCCAGGTTCATGCGGCTCAAGTTGGTGTCATCAATGACCTTCCTCAGACCCACGATGTCGGCCTCCACAGACTGGCGGATGGCCAGCTCAGACTCATATCTAAACAACACAGAGAGGTGAGGAGAACTTCAAAGCCTGATACAGCAGCACAGAGATGAGTCATGACTAATGTTGCTGAAGGGAACTACACATTGTGAACAATAATCCTATTTTAAACGATATCCTTTAAGTTTAAATATGGTCATTAATAAGGGAACTTACAATATTTAACTCTTTTCCAGCTGTGTCTGCTATGATGTTGAATTTATGACACAAATTAAATGTCTCCTCCATATATGATGCAAAGGTGATGATAATTGACTGTAAGGCAAACAACTGTCTCCTTCGATAATGACTCTATTCAGCAGTTAAACAGGGTGTGCCCGCAACTGTCGGGCTTTGTGTTTTACAATCTCTGTGGTACTGCGGGCGGGACTTACTTCACTCTGAAGTCATCGGCCGCCAGGCGAGCATTGTCGATGTTAAGAACCAGGCGGGCATTGTCAGTGGTGGCATCAAACACCTAGAAGAGGTTTACAAAAGAAAGAGGTTGTTTAGTGTGCAATTGAGGACATGGGTGTCACGGAATGAGATGCTTTAGAAAACATTCAAAATATTGGGAGCATATCATTTTACATGATGAAAAAATGATAATCTGACTGGCCACTGCCAACTGAGTCACTGTTAGTTGTCATTATTTTTGAAGTACAAGCACAGTGCACTGATACACATGAGGTGAGGTAAGTACTAACAGGTTTGAGGAACAGCAGCCTGCTTCAGAAACCAGATGGCTGCAGTGTTTGCTTTGGCAGTTAGCGTACGGTAGATAAGGGCTGGGATGGATGGCAAGTAGGCATCCAGGTGACAAAGTCCATGAGCCAATCAGTGGCTGCCAGACGGCAACTGTCCCGCTGCTGCTAAGAAACAGGATGTGTCCTGTCAGCAGGACGGAGGCAGGTGATTTGCATGAGGAAGGTGGTGATGGTGGTTGTGGTGATGGTTGTGTGTGTGCGTGCTTGATCATGTGAGTGTGCATGCATGTATAAATTTGAATGGATGATTGACTGTGCATGTCTTTCTCGATGGTGCTGTTTTAATGTTGAGTTGTTGTGTTTTCTCAGACTGAGGCTGAGGCGAGGGGCGCTTTCATGGGTGATTGTTAGTTACATCAAATGCCAAATGAAAAATGAGACTGTTTTGACTCAGGGATGTTTGGATGGACCCTTGGACCTTGGTTGCTAGTAGAACAAACAAAAACTGATTTCAAAGAGTTTGAGTTTAGATTAAAAACCTCTTTCTTATTCTCTTGTCACCTCCCAATCTAATGTAACCTCCCAATTTAATGTATTATCATTTTGAGAAGAGTTGGCTGACCTTGATGCTGCTATCTGTGCTGTTCCCACAAGTGAAAAAATCAAAAAAATGACAAGCTCTTTGTGGGCATGCAGCCTTCCCACAGTGAGGACATGTAAAATGAACTTAGTTTTCCATTAACAGTGACAGCAGAGACAGAATTTGGGTGTTTCACAAGTTGGGTCCGATGGAGCCCAGCTGGAATATTCCATTTGGAAACTACACTTAAGGTTTTTCCTGAAAGGAAAAAATGAAGTTTTGAATGGAGAATGTCAAAGGGATGAGAGCTACACAGTCCAATTCCTTTTCAGTCAGTATGTTAGTGTTATTCAATGGCAAAATACAGAATGAATGATTTACACATTGTCCTGGTTGTGTAATGTCCTTGTTTGCTTTCAGTACTAAAATCTTATTGAATCAGCTAACTGTGTTGCAGAAACAGGTATTTGTATTAGGTGAACATAAAATTCATTGCACTATAAGATCAATTTCTTTTAAAAGCAGAATACAAAGAACAAATAAGCTCCGCCTTGAGAATTGACTGAGAAGAAGTAAGCTGAGTTTCTCCTCTCCTCTTTCCTTCTTTGTTTCATGTATACACAGTAAAGTCTGTACTGGATGTTCAGTCCTATTGTCCAGCTAACAGTACACAGTGTGAGTTATTTGAAACAAAGAGGAAAAACGTAGTTAAAGTCATGATATATGGGCCTGCAAGTTGACCTTTTACAGCCTGGACCCGGACTTGATTTTTTAATTGGTTTTGTTTTGTTTTTTGTTTCCGCCAACATTCCTCCACCATACTGTTTCCGGTCCTGCCCTTGGCCCCCAGCCCTCGGCCCCCGGCCCATAGAGTCTAGCAGGCACTGTGCCAAGGACGAGCAGGAACACATTTAACCCCATCTGTTAGGAAACTCTTCCCTGAGTACCAACAGGGTATCATTTTGGTCAAGGGTACAAAATATATTGATTAAAACACACTGTTAAAATCCTCAAGATGTATGACTCCATCTATTTTATCTATATCTGATGCAATAGCACATCACAAACCTATCAAAACATTTGTCATCTTTCAATTTACTCTGGGTTTCATCTTTCCGTTCACTCATCCACATTCCCTCCCTCCCTCCATTCAATGTCTCCCACATGTGCTTTTGCTCGACAGTTAATAAATCAACACATGCACATTCCCCTGCCCACTCTCCCCATCTTCCCCCAGCCCCCTCCTCACCTTCCTCCTCAGGTCGTCCAGGATGGCCTGGTACTTGCTGTAGTCTCTGAAGTCAGGTCCGCTCTTCTCCAGGGCCTCCTTGATCTTAATCTCCAGCTTGTGGTTGGCCTGCTCCAGGTTCCTCACCGTCTCCAGGTAGTTGGCCAGCCTGTCGTTCAGGTTCTGCATGGCAAACTTCTCGTTGCCCATGATGTCGGCGCTTTTCCCGCTGGCACTCACCTGGATGCTGCTGGAGAAGCCCCCTACTCCAGTGCCCATTCCCATCCCGGATTTCAACCCACTGCGGGTGCTGGAGGAGATGCTGATTCTGTTCGCACCGGGGCCCCCATGGATTGTGGAGGCCTTGTAGATAGGAGCGGAGGTACGGGTGATTGATATAGCAGGAGACTTGACACTAGAGGAGTGCACAGAGTATGCACTTTGCCTGGTGGTATGCATTGTTGCTGAAGAGTGTGAGACTCAGTGAGACAGACTGGGAGTGAGAGAGAGAGCCACGGGCTGGGAAGGCAGAAGTGGGAGCTCACAGACACAAGGCAGGAGGAGAGGGGAAGCTGTTAAACTATATAACCTTGTGGGCCTTCAGGTCCGCCCCTCAGACCACTCCCCCTCACCCTGAGGGACCTCCCTCTTTTCCACAGGCCTAAACCACAGGACTGCTCACAGCATGCCTTTGTCCTTCAAAACCTTCCTAAGTTGGTAAATTTGGAGGAATTCAATAACTTGGAGATTTGCAGAATTTGGATAAAAGCAAAAACTAGACATTTTTCATTAGACATGAATAAAGCCAAATATTACTTGGACTGTACTGATAGAACAGTAAAGGCCAAAACATGTTTATTTTTTTACCTTAATAATTTCTCCCCAAGGATAATAAAACCAATAATACATTTCTTTTTCTATGGGTTTTTAATAGCTTTTGGATAACGACAGAGTTGTGTTTTACTGAAACATAAATTACGAAATTATGAGTGGGAGAGAGAAAGATTTTTGTGTTGATATTTGTGGGCATGCTGGCAAGACATCCACCACTCTCATGAACGATCACCAAAATGAGGTTGCGTAAATAAATATTTCTCAATTCACCCACATGAGATTCTCAAAACATGTTATCAGATGCTGATTGTCACCACCATTTTATCAGCAAGGCATCATCATCTTTCAAGAATTCAGTTGAGACATATCTGAGGATCAATTGAGTGAGTTTCACAAATTATTTCATCAACATTGTTAGTCACTGTGAGTACGTGAGATCAAGCCATGTCAAACCTAGAGTAGGGAGACATCTCGTTTGATGAGAAGAACTAAATCCATCTTCAGGACACCGTAGCATGAGAGTATCGTAAAGTGTTTATTTGTTAGGCCGACAAACCTTGTGAAAAAGGAACATCTGCACTCTCATAAAATAGTTTTAATGGGCTTCAACTGGGTTTGAGTCCTGTAACTACAAATCATAAATACTTTACATCACAGTTAACAGTTGTTTTAACTTTAAAAGTCCTTTACTCCATCATCAGGCATGCAGCGGTTCTCAGTCATTTCTTTACTGATGTGTGCAGAGATGGATGAAAACTAATAGCTTCCTGAATTGTAGGAATAGCACATCTAAAGATCTAAAACACCAAGGATGACAATGATAAAAACCTAGATAAGCATTTTGAAGGTGTTAGTAGCTCCAGATGTTATGTATAGTACAGTGTGTGTTATCAATTGTACGTGGCCGGATGTGTGTCTGATTGTCCTCCTCCCATTAAGGATACGGTCAAACAAAGGAACAATGCAAAACTCTCCTTAGTAGATCTGTAGGAACAATAACTTTCCAAACCAGTAAACATATTCCAGAAGCCCCCCTGCAGGTTTTTAACACAAGCACATTCCACACATTTCACTGGACCTCTACAGCCACTTACTGACCTACGAAAAAACGTTGTGTCTTTGCAGTTTCTTTTGTGAGCAATTTTAAGTTCCAAATGGAAACTTGTTTTTGTGTTTTTCTAAATCTGTCATTAAATAATTAAACTAAGCTAAATTACAGTCTGTTTTTCGGGGTGCAAACTGCAATAAAAAGTAAATCATATTTGGAAATCATAATCTGTCATCATGCCCGTGGTTTCTGTATGTGCATGAACTTGTCCCAGATACAATTGCCGCTAAAACGGTTTTCTGTTCGTCTGAAGTCATGTTCAGTCTCATCCTTGCTTTGTTGTTTTTCAGGAAGGAACATGCTGCAGGATATTAAGGTATAAAGAGCTTCTGATGAAATCAAAACAACTCTTGTACTGTAATTGAGAAGGCAAACAAAGGAGATTCCCTATAATCACAGCAATAAAGTAGCTTCATAAAAGGTAGCCTCAGAACATGTTCTTTGATAGTATTGATACAAATGCCAAATGCATCCCAGCCAATTTGTAATTTCTCATTTTAAGTGTAAGCTTGTAAAGTCTTTGTTTATCTAGACAAAGAGAGAGGGATAGAGAAGGACAGAGGCAGAGAAACACAGATAAAAACATTATATAGTGACAGACAACAGGCAACAAGATCTACTTTTGATAAAAATCAGACATGCTAGATCTTCTCTCCTAAAGTGACTAATCCCATTTCCCGAAACCAACACGTCATATGGGGTCTTTTTTACAGCTTGCCAACTTTTAGGGTTTTTGATTGAACAGTGGCAGTGACAGCTGCTGTGTTTTGTCTGCTCTTGAGGGCTGCCACACCCATCAGAGAAAACAAAGGTTAGCCTGAGGTACTGATAGCTGTGTAAAGCTGATAAAGGTGTCAAGTTTCAAACTTACTGTACAGTATGTGTAAGATAAATTACAACGATTGCTGTAGGCTTCAATCTTAGTACTTTCCAAAGTAAACAAATTTTATAGAACAACTTTCTTTCATAACAAAGTAAA
Source organism: Naso annulatus (assembly GCA_029783625.1). Classification (NCBI taxonomy): domain Eukaryota; kingdom Metazoa; phylum Chordata; class Actinopteri; order Acanthuriformes; family Acanthuridae; genus Naso; species Naso annulatus. The sequence continues at coordinate 1,961,432 of JAPZDX010000002.1, read as the reverse complement.
TCTAGTGACAGTATTTATCTTCTTAAGTCACTCTCAGAGCAACAAAGCAAGGTGGTAATTCCCAAAACACGATTTGTTTACAGACCTTTCTTCATTTTGTCTTAGCGAAACCAGAGCACCTCTCATCCAGATATATGAAATACAATAATGTTTTTTTCTTTTCCAGTGTGTTTCATCTGAACCTGTCATGCCAGATAGGCATATACTGTTGCACATAACCATCCATCCAATGAAAGGCTCCATTAGAAACTGTTTGGAAAAAGGCAGGCACTTTTAAATAATATTTGGCAGGTGACTGGATAAGCCATCTGTCTGTCACAGTCTTTGGTGAGCTGACTGACAAATTAGATCAACAATCTATATGACCAGAGGAGCCACATGGTAATAGAGATGCTCCGATACCATTTTTTCCTTCCTGATACTGGTTTCAACACCCAAACTTGTGGATCGGCCCATACCGAGTACCGATCTGATACTGATCTGATAAAATATTGCTGAATTCAGAAATTATGCCAGCTCTGTTGGCTCTCTCCATTCTTCTTTGTCGTTCTGGAAAACGGTAGTTGCCAGAGGTAGGACAGATCAACTTCCTGAGTACTGTTTTAGAGCGGCAAAGAAAAATTGATTTCAGGTATGTATCAGTATCAGTCAGAATAATTGAGCTAATTGGGAAGTAAATGGGTACCTTCTTTTACCACTAATAAATAACGTGGTAAGGTGTTTGATTGGTGAACAGACTGGTGTACTCGTGGATACCGATACCAGCATTTTTGTTGGTATCAGCAGCATTTTCCGATACCGGCATTGGTATTGGGACATCTCAACATGGTAAATTATACTCCTATGGAAGTCAGTCCATTGAAAAGTAAAAAACATTTTTACCATCAAAAAATGCTTTAGTGCTGTTCTTTGCTCTTCTTCCACTGAAGAAATACTCTCCAGTTCCAAAAGAACTGTTGCAACAACAGCATCAACTTGCTCAGGAACCGCCACCATTGTTCAGCACACCTAAAACCACACCCATAGCTGCCAGCAGACCCTCCTCAGGAGATTGTGATTGGCCCTCACCATTTTTGGTGCTTGCTCAAACCCCTAGCGTGGAGCCTGTCCCGACTGATCGCAGAGTGTGACAGAAATGCTGAGGTCATGAGATCAGGATGGTTTCAACCAGGCTTCATCTTGCCATCATATTGAGTATCTGTTGCCAATAAAACATTTATTTCACTTGAAATCAACAAAATCTGGTGTTGGGAAATCCCAGCCATGTCATGACAAGAGCGATGCACAGATTTCTTGACCTTTTGAGTCTGACAATGTTTGTTGTGCATTGGCAGAAAATGGTTCCAAGATATCAATCGCTGTAAATAATCTCTCAAGTGATCAGTTTCCTTACATGAGTCATTTCCTTATGAAAGTGTTGTTGGGTTTTCTTTTAGCTCAAACTTTGCATTTCTGTTAAGGCTTTAAAGTATACTGTAAGCGGGAAAATGCCAGTTTTTGTGCACATCCTACAAAAATGTTTGGCTTGCAGCAACTCCGCCTAGGACTCACTCAAAGGTTCTGGCCAGTATCAAACACATTTTCCTGCTATCAGCATGATAGTCATCACCCACCATGAATGGTTCCCCTCCCAGCGCCAAGCCAATCCCTGTTCCTGCCATGGGCAGAACACAGTTTGTACTCTTACATATGGACAAATTGTGGTTTCATAAAAAAACTATAATGAGTTGTTATTCCAATTGTTTGTATAGACAGACAGTATATATCAGCAATTCATTTAAATATAAAATATGAGTGAAAACTACCTTCAAATATAACATGGGTCAACCATTCATAATCTTATTTTTATTGAAGTGTTGGGAATAATCAGCAGGCCATTTTCACACTCTTTTAATTTTTTCTTTATTTTCATTTGCCGTGAATATATTTCAGCTCCAACCACAACTTTCAGCAAAACTACAACAACAACACTTTCAGACATGTAAGGTGAAAAAAAAAAAATCTGGGTACCTCTCTGGGTATTTTAGGATTAAAATCAAATAAGACTAAAACATGTTGATGCTCAAATGTGTACAAAGACTAATTAAACCAAGTCAATTGAGGATTTGTTCAATAAAAAATCTGAATTTACAGGGATTTTCATACGGCAGAGCACCTTTAACGCTGATAAAACCCCAAAATGGGTGCCCAGCTTTGTTGTGTTTGTTGCTGGGCGAGGGAGAGGCAATACTAAGCCTCTGTTTACTCTTTTCCACTACTCTTGTCAACCTCCTGTACTTATGCCATTGACCGTGATGGACGCTGACTCCAGGAAGTCGCAAGACAGTCAAAGCTGCAGTAAGACAAATAGTCTGCCACACCCATAGTCTCACTTTCGCTTGATATGTGGGCGGATAGTCAGATGTGTATGCCTAAATATGGTTGTGAGCTGTCACCTGAAACCACCTCATTTTTCTGTTTGTACAGCGCTCTGTTTGGTTACAAGTTGTGTTTGTCGTTAATGCTGAGTTAAAACAGTCACATGAGAATGACTCATGATCATCTGATTATATTCAGAGCAGAATTTCTGGTCCACTGGAATAAAGAACTCAATTGCGGCCGACTCAAGACTGTAGAGTTCCTGTTCAGCTGGACCATTCTTGCTCTGTTCTGACCTTTAGGGTCAGGACACCCACAGAAAGCAGTAAATCAGAGCAGCATCGACAGCAGCTGAGAAGTCTCATTTATTGGCCCAACCAAGAGATCATCCAGTGTTTGACCTTCTTGGCTATTCATCACTCAACACCTCATTCAGTAGGAGGAAAAAACCACCAAAGATGATTTCAGTGGAACTCTCATTAACACTCCCAGTGACAGAAACTCCTTAAGTGACGATTTCCTCCCAGACTTCCTCACAGTCTCATTGTAAAGATATTATATTGGCAGCAGTGAATGTATGTGACACCTCTGTCTGAATGTGAGGATATGCATCACTGTCTGTAAGGTGAACAATGCCTTTGTGAAATTGTTTGAATGACTCCAGGGGGCAGACAGATGGAGAACACTTGTGCATAGATAATTTACAGGTGTGTGGAACATTCCTACCAGGTGCAGCAGCCCACTGCAGACACAGCTGAATCACCCATCTGGTATGAGACAATCCAGTATCGGGAAATGCCTGTCAGTGTCCCGATTGTGTGTGAGAAAATAACAAGAGGGTGTTTTTCTTTTGTACCCGTTCAACCAAAACAAGGTGCACTGAGTTGTCTCATGATTTAAGGAATGCCTGCTGCTTGATTCCAGGAAGCCAGAGATGTAACAACAGGTGGCCAAGATGAGACAGAGGAGCTCTGTAAGGTTTTATAGGGGTTTTTAATTAGAGGGGTATGTTTCAAGAAGCTGCAATTGAAAATCACCAGACAAATGTTTTTGTCATTTGGAATATGAGTAAAGTATGACAGCTGTAATTTCAAATTAGCACATGGGTAACAGGTAGGGTGGGGGCCAGACGGTCACAGCCAGCCCCGGGGCTTCCCTGCCTGTGTCAGATGATTCTTGTTAATATCACATGATGGAATACTGAACAGGCCTACTGGGTGTGGCTCATGTGCAAAAAACTACAAAGAGGTGCGGAACAACCACAAAAAAATTAATAAAGCCACTAAAGAGAGACACAAAATGAACATTAGGGCCCTATTTTGATCATTTATGGGGCACAGTGTGAAGTTTATTGCGCTAGTTCAATTAGGGTGTGACTACTTTGCCTTTTAGAGGGTGCATAATCTCGGCGCAAGGTGACACGCAAGGCGCAAAAGGGATAGATTTAGTCCTTTAATTAATCATAGATGTGTTTTGGGCAAGGAGTAAACAAATCAGTGTGTTGTCTGTCATCCCCTTCAAGACCCAGGTGTGCTTGGACAAGGCACATTGATATTTTGATTGGCGGAAACATTTGGTCACAGAAGTGAGCGGGTTGTGCGAAGTAAAAGCACACAAGCAGATCATCACCGGGAGCATTAGTCATTTAACAAAGCTCATTGATGTGAGGCAGGCTTAGGAGGAGAGTACCCTCATCTTCGGGCATCACTGGAGCAGTGGCACAAAGCCAAAAGCGGTATAATGATGTCAGAAGACGAGGAACGTAAAAGCTTCACTGCATACAGTAATGCTTCATGTGTCACAAGCAGAGTGTATGTGCCTTTTGTGAACACACCTGTGTACACGTATCTAAATAGTACGCCCTGTAAATAACAGGACAACACTGTGTCAGACTTTGGACATGGATTTTGTTGGTGAACAGCACAAACGCATTTGCTGTTTAGATGATGTGGGCATTGGGTGTGAAAATAACTAATGCATGAATTAAAAATTAGCAATGACACTTGCACTGTGCACTGCCTTTGCGCTGGGTGGAAGATAGGGCCCTTAAAGTTACAAATGGAAGCTATTGTTTGTATTATTTCACATTCGAATATTCAAAGTTGTTTATTTGGCATTAATTTATGGCATCTAATAAATGTAATTATTAACAATGCAACATTTTTAATTGCAGAAAACTAGAGTTTTTAATTTGACTCAAAACACTTCTTACCTCATTGTCCAATGTCATCATTGCTGTAGGGCTTGAAGTTTACTGGATGGGAGGAGTGGGCAAAAGGAGAGGTCAAAGGTCACTGGCCTGGGTGTGGTGAGGTCAGAAATTCAGTATGTGGTTTTCAGGGTGGAGCACTGGAAAAACTAACAAATGAAAAGTGTGGACATGTTGTCATTATTCTGTCACAAGCTGTTTGCAAAAGGGTTGCTGCAAACAGCTGAGTTGTGTGTTTTAACAAAATGAATAAAAGAATAAAAATTCAATTTGGATACAAAACCTTTAATATCTAAAAAAAAGAAATGTGAAAAATCTTTGAAACAAAAGAGTAGGTTATGTCTCTTAAGGCTGGCCATCGGAGAGGGATACTCTATTATTTTGTGAAAGTGCATTTCAACTGACTGAAGAAGAAATATGAATTGTTTAGCTACAAAATATTTGCTGGGTTCATGTCTTCAAGTTATCTGAAATTCTTCTCCCTGGTTTCAACATTTGAAGGAAAGACAGTGGTCATGAAAGGTTGATTTTCATCACTAACTGTTAAAAACTGTTGCAGCCTCCTTATAACTTATAAATCTTACTGATATTCAACATTTTGTGGCAATCATAAACAAGTCTCCCAAATGAACAACAGGGTGGAATCATGAGAGGAATTGGCAAGAAGATAGTAAGAGTTACACACGGGATTGAGGTTAATTATAGCAACTGAAGCTTGAATGGTGCCATTTGAAGATAATAAAATCCACCAGCATCTTTCAGGCTCAGTAATTAAATTTAGGGCTGTCAAGAATTTTTTTTTTTTTTTTTTAATTGCAATCAGTTGCAGAAATTCAGTGGGTAATCACAATTAATCTAATTTTTTATCGCATGTTTAAAATTCTATTATTTTGCATTTCATAACAGTTTTTAAGCCCATATGACAATGGAAAGCAATTCTTAACACCGTAACTTGATTGGGAGTCCGATGCCAATCGGAGTAGTATGTCTCTTGTGTAAATCTTGTGCAGTCACAAGGGAGAGATGGGCAGAGCTCGCCCACCGCTAAGTAGCTTAGCTCAAATACTGGTAGTAAATGAGAAGTACTAGCCCGCCTCCACCTAAGGTCAAAACATAAACTTTCCAACAACTCTAAATAGTTCTGTGTGCTTGTTGTAATGTATTCATTAACGACTTTATGTTAGTTAGACTCAGATTAGCATTTTATGTAATTTTAGTTGTTTAACAGGTGTTTTGTTTCATTGACCTATTGAGAAGCACATCCGCAGTGGTTTGAGCGTGCATCCTGCGGTTTACTCTCAGTGCATATTTAATACTAAAATTACATTAAATGCCAATGTGAGTTTAAAAATAACATAACAGGCTAAATCAACAAGTCACAACAAGCACACAGGACCAGTTAGAGGTGTTGGAAAGTTTATCTGGTGATATTTGTGCAGAGGCAGGCTAGAACTTCTTATCGGTCTTTGTCAGTCACCAGTGGTGTAGTCGAGGGTATAAGCCGGTATACGGCGTATACCCACTTATTTTTCAGTCAGCACTGCGTATACCCACTTCTAACCCCCCCGCGATGCGCA
>JAPZDX010000002.1:1944611-1955188 GCA_029783625.1 Naso annulatus | reverse complement strand
GGTTCTAAAACCGTCCTTTTTTCTGTACTACTTTTTTTTTTAAAAAAGGTGAAAATTTAGAGTATACCCACTTCTCAAGGAACCACTACACCACTGTCAGTCAGGTCTTTTTTCGTTGATACGCCATTTTGGTTGTATAGCAGAGGTAAACAACAGACACCAGCTGCTCTCTCTCTCGCAGAAGAAGCAGTTTGGTAAAGTTGTTCTGAGTTATCAAGATCGCCAAACTGAAGAAGGAGTAGAAAAATAAGCCAAAGCCACACTGAGACAAACTTAACAAGGATGTCAGGGATCGATGTTAAGCTAAGTTGCCCTCTATTAATAACAGGGATCCATATGAGCAAACAGCCCGAGAGCAGACGCTGCATCGCTCTGTTCAGCTTCATCCCTGGCTAACACCACCGTTCTTGTTTCCGGGATAAATGTGTAACGTTTCACAGTTTATGTTCACGTTCACGTTTAACAGTTTAGAAACTATCAATCCCTTAAAGCTCACAGACATTTCATCAGTGGCTGGGTGCAGGATCTGCTAATGTTTCACCCAAGGAGCTTCGACAACATAGTCATCACAGTCCTTCATCAGCAGAAGTTGGCTGCAATCGTTAAACTTGGAGCTTTTCTTTTTCTTTTTCTTGCTTTTTTAATTGGGTGTTTGTTTTTGAATGTAAGCACATGCGGTGCATATCACACACCAGGTGGAGCTTTGTTAATGGAAATTATGTCAGGTCATAGGTAACGTTAAAGAGCAGCAGGTGTGTGAACTGCAGCATTAAGTTTTTAACTGTGTTGGCGTGTGATCGATGGTGTTGGTGTATGTTTTTGTCACTATGCTGAGAGGGTGAGCTTGGAAAACAACAGCAAATAATGGATCTTTGAATATAAAGTTAAGTGAACTGGACGTTGTTTTCTATCTGTGCACGCCTCCGAAACTTGTTTGCTGTTCGCCCCTCAGTGGCTTGATAATTAACGTTATATTGTTTTAATTAGAAGTCACAAAAAACTTCTTATCAGCCTCGAAACAAGATTGTGGTTTGTCTGTTTTGTTTATTTTTGAACATGAACATAAAAGAGTGATGCATGTTACATTGTCATGATACAGAAATGATCTCATGTTCAAATGAGTGAAGGAGAATAAATAATAAATCAATAAAACTACATCCATCGTGTGGTTTTAATGGTGCGATGTTCTACTGTTGATCTGTTCATGTCAAGCTATAGAGTTTCATATAACGTAGGGACAGTTTTCAGTGGGGTTGTAATTAAGTAAAATGCTTAGCATTGTGTTGTTTCCATTGTTGTACCTCTAAAATGGCGCTTGGACCCAAAATGCGCTGCTGCTTAGGTCACCTGACAAAGACCGATTGACTACTACTTAGCTAATTAGCGGTGGGCGAGCTCTGCCGGTCTCTTCCTCGTTACAGTTGGAAGAATGGTAACTATCCTATTGACTTGAATTGGGGTGGAAGGCAAATAACAAAAAGAAAACATGAGCCATTTAAAAGCGTAGTTTTTAGTTTTTTTCTGCCAGTAGGAAGCAGGAAACCGCTGTGGTGGTCCGCCGAAACACTGCAGGATTGTCTGGTGTCATTTAATTAACATAACAGGACCCATTGAGTGATGTCAGTTTGTGTCCTCTATTTTTTCCCAATCCACAGGTAGCAGTCGCTAATGTGATTGGTTGCCACAGCGCCACAGCCTGCTGTGGCGAAAAAGTTGGGCCAGTTTCAACTTTTGTCGCCGCAATTGGATGTTTTTTTTGGGCAGGTGATGTAGCTCAGACCACTGCAGCCCAAAATGAACAAGCCTCATTCAAATAAATGAGAAAACCTGCATTTTTACCAGATCACCTGATTAGGTCTAAATACAACCTCAGGGTGCATGAAAGGGACAAAACAGAGTACGTGACTGATGTAAATTAAAAAAAAAAAAGCATTAATTGTTACCTTTTAATCGATCGTGATTAACACATTAACGCTGACAGCCCTCATCAAAATGTATTTTGTTTGCACAAAATGTGACATGCAAAAAGAAAAACTATCTGTTAAATTCCTGAGATTTTACCATTGAAAGTCAAGACTTGCTATTCACTGTGTTTCTTAGAAGTCAATGACTCATAGTGTGTTTTCAAAGGTTAGATGAGTTGGGGGAAAATAAAAAAGTGTCACAGAGTAATTTTGGTGTCAAGGATGGGAGTGAGAGGGAGGAGAGGTTAATGTGCTTAACTTTTGTAACTTCTGTAGAGGAACTTTATCTTTTCCTTGGAAGCATGTGGCCTCATTCATTCGAAGGCAAGGCAACATTGAGTAAAGAGGCTCAGGAGGGAGAGTCCGTATTCAGGGAGTTTCAGAGGAGGGTAAGGCCGGATTCTGAACTACAGGACCTCTTCCAGAGAGAAAATTACTTTCCTGCATAAAACTCAGGAGGCTAAAAAAAGTGTAATCTCATTTTCCTAATTACACGTATGAATATATACCGACTACATCAAGTCCTTTTTTACTCCTTCAGTTTCTTTCTTTCTCTCACAAACTGCCTACATTCTTAGCCACAGTGGCTCCTCCTCCTCTTCCCCACTGCAACCCCAAATTCCCGCTCAGTAATTGCTACCAGAATCCCTCCCTCTGACGCAGAGCGCTGCTACGGGAGGAAAGTTCCAAACTGGGCCCTAACCCCCTCCTTTACATTTTACCATGGTGACGAGAAATAAATCTGTAAAGTTCGTCTGGGAAGCTGCCATGCTCAGACCGTTACTTTACGACCCCGCTGGGCACACACGATGGGCCTGTATAGATGCTTCTTGGCAAATCCCCGGTGGAGTTGACACACCACATTTCACAAGCGTGTGCAAGAACACACTGCAGTAGCCAGGGTGCAATTCTTCAGAGCTGTTCTCTGCTCCCCTCAGTGTCTGAGCTACTTGGCTGGATGTTTTTCGACACAATGGGTTCATTTGAGTGGACAGGCACAGTGTGAAAAAAGTGCTCCAAAGCGATCTCAGCCTTAGTCAAGGATAAAAAAGAATGAAAAGAAGGGAGGAGAAAGAATGAACACTTTTGGCCTCAAAGAATGTCAGAAAATGGCCAAGTCTGACTCTAGAAGAATCAGCCATTGATTGAGATGTGAGTTCTCCTTTTCACAATTCAGGCTTTTAATGTGAAGCCAATTACATGGAGTTATCCATGCTGGACAACCTTGGGTCGTTCCAAAAGAGGAATAGACTGCCCCCTTGATTAATTAAAATACAGCCTGACTTGGTCTGTTGTAACCAGTAGCCTCTGGGGTGGATGTTGTTGTTAAACTCTCAACAATGAATTGGTGCTGATTTTTCTTGTCTCCCCTACTTGTGCTACTGTTGTAATGCATTTTAGCATTTATCCATATCCAGTTTTACAGAGCAGTTCTGATTATGCATTGAGCTTGGCATGCTGCCGTTTTGAAATTTTAGCAACAATGGTGCAAACGCGGCTGCCCCTTCAAGTGCCACAAGTTTTCAGCATATTACAACGTTACAGTAAGTTTTGTTTGGTGTCTGCTGATATGATGCAAAAATCGTCACACAGTATGGTAAGCATCAAGCTTTTTTTTGTTTTTTTTATCATTTTGAAAAGTCTGTTGAATGTAGAAATTCCTCTGCTGCCGGACACCAGAAGTTGGATTGTTTTCGGAACATCAGCAGACACCACCGACCACTTGTTGAGTTTCTTGTCTTTGAAAATGAGAGTTTATTGTATTTTATAAACAATTGTCTCAGTGCCCATGCCAGTCCATTGCGAAAGCTAGCGGTTACGTTGGCAATTAGTTTGAGTTGCCAAAAGTGCATCGTTCTTCATAATACATTTTAAAATGGGGCATGTTCACCCCTTGTTAACATTCAGTCTATGCAAGCTAAAGAGGCAAATGAAACATTTGTGTGAAGTTCCATGACAAACTGTGATCAGTGAAGTTGCAGCCTCGACCAATTGCAAAGCTGTGTTGATCCCTCAGACAGACTACAAACCAGCAAACTAATCTCCGTGCGTGCGTCACATCCTGCATCGCCCACATTTAGCGTTGGAAAGTGATGGTCATTTGCCTGCATTCTTGCATGAGTGAACTTGCCATCACTCTTATTTTCTCCTCGTTTCTGTTGGTTCTCAGAAACCGTAGTCACATCTGTCTCATCTGTTAACGGCTTTTTGCAGGCTATGTCTATTTCAGGTACAGTGGCTGACTCATTCCTCCCATATAATTACGTCCATGCTGTCCAGACGCCGCCTTGTAGATTGTGCAGTAAATGACACGTGCAGTAAGGGAGGCCACTTCAGGGAAATCCTTTAAAAAGGGGGATATCCCCATACCAAGGAAACCCTCCATTTCCCCTTCCCCTCCTTGTCCTCACCGCCCTCAAACAAACAGCAACCATATGCAACCATTACGTCTTCCTACAGATTTCCACTCCTATTTTGTCTGTCTTTCCATTCTTTTTTCCATGCCATGCCACGTGGCTGTGTATAGTTAATTCATTCCAAATGGCGGGAAAAGTATCTCCTGTTCTTACTGTGGCCTTTGTCACTTCTTTAATTTGCAAGCAAAACACAGTATGTTGCTCATGCACACGCTCATCACACCTACACGCATAAGACAGACAGTGAGACGAAAAGAAGGAGCAATGGAAAGAAATAAAGCTGGAGTGAAAAGCCAATTGGCAGAGTTGATAAATATTACATATGTTCACTAGCTGCAACATCTTGGTATGAAAATGCAAAAAATACTATACTGAGCCACTTCATTGCCCCTCACATGGTGCTGTTGTCTGGTCCTGGAGGAATTTGTCTGTCTGGCAACCATATGTTGGCACGTCAGACAGTCAGCCAGCAGGCAACACACTGACCTTTTGAGTCCGCCCTCCCTGCATGCAAAAGAGCTATGGAAACGTTTCGTGGCTCAGGACAATGTGACAGTGTCACTGAATGCTGAATTTCTAAACTAAATCACAAAATAGATGCTCTCATCGTAAGTTTCTTTGAAGTTGAGATGAAACTGGAATTGTTTTGTGTGAGAAAAGCTTTTTTCCACAACTCAAAAGTGGATGAAACAGTTTTTTTCACATAGTGGAAACTACTCTCAGGGTTTAAGCATGTAGATGGGTGTTTTCCACGACATTTAATGGCATTGCTGAAAGATGTGCTGTTAACAACTACCACCAGCTAGAGGACATCACCACCCTGTAGGCTACAGAGGTTTGTACAGTGTTCCCCCTTTTGCAACAGGCCAGCGTTTTATAAGAAACATTTAGATGTTATGTTTGTTTTTCAATCATGAAGCAAAATAAAAAAACTAATTTCCACTTGGAAAGGGAAAGCAAGTTGGCTTAGTTCTGGAGCACATTAGGTTTTGGAGGTGGCTAGCCTCCAACTAGAAAGGATAAATGCAGCTCCTGGTAACTGCAAAGTAGTCTTATTCACTTTTTCATATACACGTTGTTCTATTTCTCATTTGCAATACTTGATAGCTTGCTACTGTTAACCCCGCAAAAACTACACTCAGACTTTACCTGGTTTTGTCAGAGTTGGAGGCTGTGTGTGAACTTTAAACTCATAAAAATAAACTTGTCAATAACAAAATCGGGTAGAAACAAAGAAATCAATAATCATCTTAGTAATACAACCACTTGAAGGTAACGCAAACAAACAAACAAAAAAACTGTACTTAATTATTGAGAGCTTAAAGGAGTAAGATAGGATCCAGCGTACAACCAGAGTAAAGACCAATTCCTACTGTCAGGGGTCTGCTCTGGTATGCGTGACGGAAAAATTATCATCCACCCATGTCCGCGAGGGTCTGGGCAGACCCCTCTGTGGACGTCTGCGTGCAGCCCAAAATTTGTGACCGCGCAGACTGTCCACTTTGAAAGTGTGCTGCCCATGCCCTTTCTCACGTGTGAATAGAGCAATGTTTTGACTAAACTTCTTTTACTGTAGATACACTGATTCATGGCAACATTTCAAACTGAAAGATTTCTTATTTCATTCAACAACAACAATAACAACAACAAAAAAATAATACATCCCAGTCAGGTAAGAATGTGCTCTCCTTCATGTCTGCAGAATCTTTATTTTTTTCTCCTGTTGTCTTTGTCTGGATGACACGGATTTAGTTGTTGCTGCAACATTAGTGAAATCAGTCTGGCTAAAAATGATAAAAGAAAAGAAGTGTAGCCACTGAACTTCTTCTATTATTTTCTGTTTATGCTGCTGCAATCTGAGCGCTGCATATCATGTATTGCCAGACTGGCACAGACCTTTGTTGTAGTATGAATGAAACCGCTTTCCCAGTCTGCACCAGCGGACAAGTCCACGGACACGCAATGCAGAAAGTATGTTCGGGCCTTAAGCGCTAACTGCGTATACACTTTGCTGTAGCTCACTTTGGTTGCAGCAAGAAGCAGCCTGAAAGATGTGTGAAGAGGGTTTGGATTAGCGTAACCTTAAGTTTGAAAAAAGTGTGTTTTACAAAGAATTATTAAGGGAATTATTGAGGAAATCATGTTCAAGGCAGGACTTGCCGGAGCTAGCTGGTTAGCATGCTAACATGCTAAATTTTTTCTTCTACCCTCCGATGATAATATACCATGAGTTCATTTTTTGATTTTTTTTAAAAGATTCATTTTGAGTAAATTCCCCCCACGGAAAGAATTCTTGAAAAGTTGGCTCATTAAGTGAAGTCCCCTGTGTGGACAGTTGTGTCCTTAGACCCAAAAGATAATACCGAAATGATATGAATGATAAAGACTGATCAAAGAAGTATTGACTCACAAAGTCTTGACTGTCTCTCATTTATCCTGTACAATAAGAGTATTGGTGTGCATGCATGCATATATAATTAAGATACAGTATAATGTGTTTCTGTTTGGCTGGGTGCTTGTGAGTGTCCTTGTGTGTGTTTGTCTTGCGTACATGCATACATTGCATAAATTTGTGCTCAGGTTTTTGTGCGCATATGTGCTTGTGTGTCAACTTACTGATTGCATGTGTATCTTCTGGGTGTGGAGTTGATGTCAGTTTGTTGGTCACTGAGCTGGGAGTGGCAGATGACAGCCTGAGACTGTGTGCAAGAATGCAGAAGTAGCCAAACCCAGGCCTCCAACTGCCTCACTTCCCTCATGCTTGCAACGGTTTTATTCAGGATTTCTTTTTTAAGTTTTTATTTTTTTCTTTTCCTTTGCCAACTGTGTCTTCCTCTGTGGGTCCTCTTTCATCTGCTTGTTGTAATTGTGGTCCCTTATCCATCCCTGGTCTCATTTGCTTCCGACCAACTATCTCCTTTCTGCTAAGTTTTCTCCTTCCATCTAACCGCAGCGTACAAAAACCTGTTGTATTCTGTCTCTGCTCCCTTTTTCTTCCCATGGCCATCAGTTTCATCCCTGCTGTTACAGCCTCTCTTCATCCCCCTCATCCCGTCCAGACCTTGTGTGCAGCACTGTGAGTCCTCTAATCATTTTCTGGCTCTTTGTGTATCGTTTTTTCTCTTTTCTCCCCTCCCATCTCCTCCTGACCTTCCAGCTGCAGAGCTTTGCTCAGATCCTGCTCTGCACGGCCGTCTCCCCCTCAGGAATGTGCTGTTGGTACATAAACATAACAAGTGGACTGATAAGAAGTCTGCACAAGGATAGTTTTTTGGCCAGTAAAACAACTAGGGAAGCTATGGAGGAAGGAAGATTGGACTATTCGGATTCTAGTTTTGAGTTACAGTAGGAAGGGATTCCTGACTGTTTGGTCAGTGACGCACTCAATGTGACAGATCTAAACATGGGGGGTGTTAACCCTCTCACCATATGGTTGCTTTTAATAATAACTGCTCAGTAAAACTCAGTGAAGTCTGTCTGTCTGTTTGGGTCCCAGTGGCAAAATATTTAAGGTCATAAAAGCAAATTGGAACCATTTTGTCCCAGTGGCAGTGAATAATTATGCAACAGTGATGTACAAATTAAAGGCAAGTTTCACTGAAATTATGTCAACATTATGACAGACTTTTTTTTTTTTTTTTTGTCGGCACTCTACAGAGACAGCACACAACTGCTACCTTTCAATCATTGACCCATGGTTTACTCAGTAATAAAAAAGAGAGGCCTTGAGTCAGAGCGAGCAGCAGTTGATGTAACTGTTTAGTCATGGATGCCTGTGTCAATCTCCCATGAAACAATGGGTGGAGACGCAACAGTCTCCATGGAAACAGGACGTAGCGACTGACTCATGGACCAAAATATATAAACCTTAAACTTCCCTTCAAAATAGGAAATGCCACTAATTACTGCAAACGTCCAGCCTCTTCTCTAGTCGACAGACTTAACATCCTGAGGATCTCGTCCCTCCGATGCACAAATCTCCCAAGCAAGGCATTACATAATGGTGTCAGATTACATGCAAACACATGCAGCCAGCCCACACAATGGCTGCATTTACTTTGCTACTGTGCTGAACAGCCAGGCATGTCCATATGAGGAAGTTCTAGAGCAACAGCAATTTTTCTGCAACATTTGACTGAATCTTTTCTAACTAAATGTCTAATGAGAGTGCTGGTTTGTTGGAAACATCTGATGAACATAACTTAAGTGTTCACACCTTTTTTGTGGTTCCACACTTCAGAGAGCTAGCTACAGCAGAAGAGGGCAGTATAGTGCAGGTGTTAAGGGCACAGGTAGACGCAGCAGGTTAAGAGTGATTGACTGATTATCGGCCCCACTTTGATCTCTCCAGATCTTTGCACTCCTCCCCTCAGTGAAGGTTTTACCAATGCTGTCCTTCATTGCATAATGTCTAGCTCCAATCTTGGTGCTTATGCGGGCTTCTTTGTTGTGGTTCATGTCTTGGTCAACCGAATTTGTGTGTGTGGGCGCGTGTGTTAGAGAGAGACTGCATTTGTGTGAGTGAGGCGGAGAGAGAGACACATCCAGTGGAGAACAGAAAGTCCCTGTGTGGGAATCGAAAGCGTGGGTATGGGTGTGTGTGTGTGTAGGTGGGTGGGTGTGTGTTCTTGGAATCATATTCTTATCAGTGGCAGGGGAGCCAGCAACATTAAAGGTGTTGTGACTGGTTTCCAAAACAATGCCTTACAGAGAAAATAAACCGGTCATTCCCACATGCTGAAAAAAAAGTGTAAAACTGTTATCTCAGCACAGCATACCGACAGGGTAGGAAATAACAGGTCTGCACACTGCACCCCTCCCTACTCCACTATGGCCGACTCACTTGGGCAGTCTACGATTCAAATGGCCCAATTCCAACTTTTTCCTCTTACGTGGGACAGATTAGATATGTGTTATGAATGTGTAAGCAGGAAAAGAGCACATGGAATCGGACATTCTCATTCAAATGTGGAAATAAATCTGGGAGGAATCGCATATCTGCCAAAGAGTCTGTCATCAAAGCAAACGGACTGACCTGTCATTGCAGTTCACTGAAAACAGAACAATTCTGCATTTCAGTTTCATAAACCCAAGTGCTAAGGACTTTCTGTGCTCTCTTCTGCAAACATTAACTAAATAGTTAAAGTACAATAATGGACGAGGGCTTGAAGGGCTTTTAAGCCTGGGGAGGGAAACCCAGTGCAAGCAATACAGTGTTTGTACAAAATAAAAATGTTTACAAGGAAATTTCAATCATGATGGAAGAGTCCGGTTTCAACCACTTGTTGCTGGCTATTTGTTTACTTTCCTTTGTCCTGCAGCTCTGGGTTGGGAGCCAAACTCTCATGCAGGTTGTTTCAAAGGTTGATCAAATGTAAATGCAGATATCAGTTATGGGTCACTTTTAAAAGTGGGTGTAAGCAGGTGGTTTGAAAAAAACAAAACAAAACAAAACAAAACAATCACATATATGCAACAAATTAGAACTGGGCATCAAGACTTGTGCTGTAAATGAAGCCTTTGTCAAACTTTTGTTCTCTTTTTTGTCTTTAAAATCCAGAAGGACCTTTTTTTCCCATCTGATCTCCATGTATTCTCCCGGAGGCTTCAGATGTGAAACCGGCTTTATGATTTTCTTCCAAACTATACGTGCAGTATATTTAACTCAGAACTCTGAACACCAAGAATGTAAAAGAGACCTTGGCCAGAGTAGCACATGGCTTTGATATCCTATTTTTTACAGCGTGGTGATGATATGCACACGCAGTATTGGAGCACAGTGCAATGGGGAAAGGACAACGATTGACAGAGGATTCAAAAGAGGTGGAGTTAGTATTTGTGGATGACTTCAGTTCCTCTAATGATCCTTAAATCAGCAAAAAGTAAAGTGAAGACCGACTTCTCTGAGAGGAAAAAACAGAGAAACAAGATATGAATTAACAATGAATGAATGAACTTAGAACATATGTAAAACAAACAACATTCCAAAAATCAGTTTAAAGACAAAAATGTCGCTTGTGTCAGACGGGAAACTTTAAGGACAAACAAAGTGATTTTTTCCCACAAAATTCAATATATTGCTTAAAATGTAGTTATCAGTGTGTTCACTACATATTCCAACTGACCCACAGGAGTGACACAGTCCGTCAGTTGTTTGATAACCATAATGAGGGTTCTGACAGCAGTCTTCTTCATC
>JAPZDX010000002.1:1750680-1762061 GCA_029783625.1 Naso annulatus | reverse complement strand
GGTAGCTTCAAGCATGTGTTCACTTAACTAATAATTTACCACCAGGACTACAGCTGCTGAATATAAATGTGCAGGTGCTCAAAATGTCTAACAGACTAACACTTCACCATCCAAGTTTTTCAATGCAACTTAGCATGAATTAGCATTAAATGATCATGTTACAGTCATGTTACAGGCTGAGTGATCATTTACACTTGTTAATGCAGGTAATGTTTTGGTTTAATGGGAATCTTTAGTTTGTTACTTATAAAGCATGCTCACTATACAAACACCGCTGTATTATTGTAATAATGCAGTGTGGACCAGTTTCACCTGCATTATGGCGAAGATTGTTCTTTTTCTTATCTGTGAGATCTTTATTTTGGTGTGTGTGTTTGACAGTGTTGTTTTGTTGTGTTTTTGTCAGGCCAGAGCAGCCAGCGGCATAAAAGGGCTGTTTCACAGAAACCCAAAGCAGGCTTCCCTGGACAGCCATGCTGCTGCACAGCACAGTCGTAAGCACCCGTTCGGTGCCCATCTCCTGCGCCGCACTGCCAGTGCACCCACCAAAGGCCAGCCCAAAATCAAAAAGGGCTTTCCAGAGATCGACACCAAAGACTACAGCTCAGAGGGCGCGAGTGAGGAGCGAGAGTCTGAGGAAAAGGCCTCTGCTGCCGCCTCTCACCAGCCTTCAACACCATTACACCGCAACGGGGACTCACTGGCATCCAACCAAGCCAAGGGGCCCTGGGACCGTCCTGACACTAATGGGGCTTGTCACCCTGAGGAGGGTAAAGGTAAGAGCCCAGTTTTCACTCAGGGACGACCCATGAGTGAGCCCCTGAAAAGGGCAAGCCGACTCCGCTTTCCTGACCCCCTAGACATGAAGCCAGGGGTGTTTGCCCGCGTGGCGCTTAACAGCTCAGGCAGGGTGGGGATGTCCTCCAACTGCATCACGTGTGTGATGGGAACCAAGGAGAGTCCAGAAGCTGAAAGCAAGGTTCAAGTTAAGGAAAGGCAGGGATGCAAGTCCAAAATGGCACATGGTGAGAGACAGGAGAGAAGTAACCACACCAAGAGACAAGTTCAGCCAGAGCCTGTAGTCAAACCCCAGCCTCTGGCTGCCCAGACAGAGTCACAGAAGTCTCCCCCGCCCCTCAAGTCATCATGTATGGAGACCCAGTTTCAGTACTCGCCCCAGGCATTCTTGCGACCTATCCCTTTCCCCAGATCTAAAGCCAGGCAAACTCTGGGTGCCGAGCACATTCCATCCCAGCATGACAGACCGCAGAGAAACGCCCGGTCCTGCAGCGTTCCCAGAAGACGCTCCCCCAACACTGTAACGCCAGCACCAAGCCTCACACCAGACTGTAGGACCAACCTCCGTTGGCAGCAGGCGACACCCCCAAACTATGGCGCAGTTTGTGCCCCGTTCACAAACACTCACGCGAATGAAGCTCTCTTGCTTAGTGACAGTAGCAGCTGTGACAGTTTTGGCAGTCTGAGCAGCTTGGAGTCGCCTCCTATGCTGCCTCCATGCTCTGTCCTTGACAGCCGCAAGAGGGCTGTAGGCACACTACAGCGCGAGATGAACGCCCTGTTTGCCCAGAAAATGGAAGAGTTGCGCCATAAGTCCCCGATGTTCTTCGCTGGTAAGATGTACTTTAGGCAGTATTAGCAATAACCCCGTAGCTGCTGTGTAGTGGCCTTAGTGGGCTGTTGTGTTCTGTAGACTGTAGACGGTTAGCTTCAAAACGTGCCAGGACCCCCAGTTTTTGGTAGCATAACTCTGTCAAAATCGTCCCTCTGCTGTGTAGCTAAAAATAAGACACACCCCGTCATTCCACAGGTCCCTGAAAGTCTGAAAGCCAGTCTAAAACCCTACCCATTGCTTTTCATTATTACAAATTAGAGTTACATGTTAGCGTTTGTAGCTTTAACCTAACTCTTGCACTGATTTCTCTTCCAATTTATTGATTCAAATTTTCCTCTCTATGCCTTAAAATACAAAACCTGAATTCCATGCTTGACAGATGACAGAAGTGGTAAGTTTTAACCCGAAACGTAGAGTTGTTGCTTCTTTTTGTAGTTATGTCTACACAGGTCAGTTGATCACTAGAGACAAATGATTACCTGCGTGCACTATGATGAAGCTTTGTTGCTCGAATGCTATCGTCAGTTCTTCTCAGGCTAAGATTTTTATTCAGAGAAAAAAAAACAGCTTTCTTTTTTCCATCTAATCTATTAATCAGTCAGTGTAAATATAGATATACTCAAAAGTCATTAGGGGACTGACATCCATGCTGCCTCCAGTGGAAAAAAAACAAAACAAAAAGAAACATTTCCTCCTCCACATGACATACACCCACCAAAAAAAAAAAAAAAAAAAGTCTGTACGCTGTGTAAAACAAAGAAAACCAGAATGCAGTCATTTGCAAACAAACTGTTTACCAACAAAAAATAAAAAATTTTTGCACTGTTATTATTATTCATGTTTTCCAAGCTTTTTTAAATTAAAGGTTATGTCAGGATCAGTCCAGTTCTTGCTAAACACCAGCTGTTCTACCCAAACCCACTGTGTCTCAGCCTCTCTCAGGTCATCATGTGATGGCCATCAGTGTTTATCTTGTGGGGAAAACCAGGATGTCTAGGAAGATGAAATTAAGTGATATCTGGCCTCACTACAATGCTGATGTGCTGACATCTGTTCAAACTTGTGATGCTGGCAGATACTGCTCTTGTTAGTCATATGATAAACCTTTGTCTTAGCAGCTTTAGCTTGTCTTTCTTTCAGATGTGAAGCATTGGGGTCATATTTGTTCTCATGTCCACTACCGATAGCTCTCTTGCTAAGATGCTTCCTCTGTCCTGTAAGCTGTTTCCTTGTGTCCATTCTCCCTCCTCTTTCCAGTTTTGCTAAACTCCTTATGCCTCTCTGTCCCTTTTGCACGCCTTCTCTGTTCCTAGTGCAGAATTGAGGGGATGACCAGAGCCAGGTAAACCGCTGATTGCATGCAACCTTTGAATACATCCTGCCCACCTTCACCTCACCCATCAGTCTCTCTGTGTCACCAGGCTGCTTCTCCCATTGCTTATATATCACACCTGTGGAGGTTGGCAGGGGATTGAATTCCATTTTCACGTATCTTAAAACTGCACTAACTCAAAATGACATTGGTAGATTTGTTGGATGCACCTGGCAGCTTTGTCTGCTCACATCACTGAAAAACGGTGCAGGTCCAGACAAGGACGCCCACTGGGCGAGTGGAAAACACAATGCATAGTTTGTCGCTATTTTTAAAGGCCTGTACAATGTAATTGATTATAACACAACTTTACTTACAATGTTGGTTGAATAAACCCAATCTAATCAAACTGTTATGTTTAAGAGCAAATTATTTCTCATGGTAACTTCATTCACATATTGTGATTTTATTTTTGTGATCTTTGACTTTGTTGTCAAAATAAAGGCATAAATTTAAAATAAAATCCTAATCCCTTATATTTAATAAAAACTTAGTAAAACTTCTTAATACTTGTTAATACTCCATCTAACTACTGAGGGTACCATTACAGTTAAAACTTATGATTAAACTGTATATGATCATGAATAATCTTATGATAAGGCTTAATCGATGGTATAGAGCAGGGTATATGCAGGTATACGGAGTATACCAACTTATTTTTCAGTCTTCATTGAGTATTACCTCTTCAAAATCCTCTCTGATAATATCTGTTGCAAATCAACTATTCCAAGAGGCTGTTTACTAAAGAAACTACTGGCCCATGGACTTCTTGCAGGATTATTTTCATGTGTGGATGGACTAAGGAATGAAGAATAGTTCACTCACAATGCCTCATTATGTAGCTGTCTCAGCCTATGGTCTGACTGTGGGCCAGTATTGATTAAATATTCTGCATCTCTGTTGTGGCTGATGTTTATTTCATAATGATCCTCCTCACTCCCTGAGGTCAAGCAACAGAAGTTAAGTGACAGTGTGCAAGTAGGCCGAGTACTGTACCATTTTCGGATGAACTAAATATGAAGAGTAGTCTTACATGCCACTGTTTATAACACGTCACTGTTTCAAAAGGGCGCTTATCCTTTGCTGGACAAGCAGCTTTTAAAAAAATTAGGGGCAAAAATTAAGAGCAAACCCACTTCTCCAGACACCACTACACCACTGGGCTTAACATGCACTAAACCAAACTTCACTAATATCACACTGTCCCCCTTGTGCTGCCAAAACAGCTCTGACATGCTGAAACACGGACACAGGATGTCTGGTGCTGAGTTATGGCACAACAGGGCGTCGGTGGCCGATCCTTTGAGCCCAGTGGTTGGTGCTGTGGGGCCTCTGTGGTTTGTAATTGTTTGGGCCCATCCCCCTGATATTCAATCAGACTGAGATCTGGGAGATCTTGAGGTCAGTTTAACACCTTGAGCTTTTTGTCACGTTCTCCAACCATTCCTGAGCAGTTTCTACGGCTTGGCTGTGTGTGTTTTTAGGGGCGGGAGGCAAAATGGTATCCACATGAATGCCAGGATACAGTGTTTCCCTGCAGAACAATAAACTGAAACAAGAAGATTGATATTATTTTATTTTATTTTACCTGTCAGTGGCCAATCAGTAAATATTAAGAAGCAAAACTAATATCTAGCTGTAAAAAGCTGTCCACTGCATCGTTAAAAAACAACAGCCTCAAATAAGAAAGTACAGTAATGTAAGTGTAGAAGTTTGCATTAAATTTAAGTCTTGAGTGGCACAATATTTTGAGCACATGACCTACAACAATTGGCTGACCACTCAAAGTAATCAGGAGACTGACATCCGTGCTGCTTGCAGATGAAAAAACCCTCCTCCTACTTCACATGACATATGTCAGGGGAGTCCAGTCGTTGTTATTGCACAATCTGTTCGACCCAAACCAACTATATCTCAGCCTCTCTCACTTTATCATGTGATGGCCATCAGTGTTTTCACTGCCAAAGTGAATCTTGTGGGGAAATCAAAGCATGTCTAGGGATTTGAACTTAAACGATAGCTGTGTTGCATCTGTTAAGTCACATGATGCTGGCAGACAGTCATATGATATGTCATATGAGGCAGATGATGAACCTCTATCTTTTTCCAGCCTCTTTCAAACAGAGCTCTTTTGCTAAGAATTTTCTCTGTCCTGTAAGCTGTTTCCTTGTGTCCATTTCTACCTTTTCTTTCCAGTTTTGCTAAACTCCTTATGCCTCTCTGTCCCTTTTGCATGCCTTCTCTGTTCCTAGTGCAGAAATGAGGGGATGACCAGAGCCAGGTAAACCGCTGATTGCATGCAACCTTTGAATACATCCTGCACACCTTCACCTCACCCATCAGTCTCTCTGTCTCACCAAACAGCTTCTTCCATGGCTTATATATCACACCTGTGGGGGTTTGCTGGGGATTAAAATATTGGAAGTAATGACAGCACCTTGCCAGCTTTGTCTGTTCACTTAATTGGAAAAAAACGGTTCAGGTCCAGACAGGGATGCTCACTGTTAGAAAGTGGGAAACGCAATGCATAGTCTGTTTGTCCTTTTTTTTTCCACTGTGTTATGACCTGTACAATCTTTGAAGTCTTAGAGGTTTATTGCAACTCAAGACCAATGTTCATAGTTTTGACCAAACACCAATATAATCTGATATTTCAAGTGTATTCTAAATGTCAGTTGCTTAAATCTGGGAACATGGTGGCATTACTTAAAAGAAGTCTAGATCAGGACACAACCACTTTGACAGTTTTAAAATGAAAGAAGAGACCCAAAAAAAAAAAAGGGATTATTTGTATTTACATACATAAAACATTACAATAAGACATGCAGTCACACAATGTTACAAAAATGAAATTTAAGTAACCTGTTGCGACATTAAATTCTGAATTTACAAAATGAGCATAAAACGTTAAATATATTGTCTGTGCTCTTTCAACTGAGTACATGTCAGAAACATCATTCTAGACTTCTCCAGGCTTATTTCCATTGATAGTGACCATTTTCAGGTAATTTCATGCAGTACGGAGTTTGGACAGCTTGCTGTTTCTCCACGGTGCTAATGCTAGCACAAGTCAATGGTACCAGTAGCAAGCCAACAGTGTCACTACCAAACTAATTAAACATTCCACAGTGCACTCAAAGCAAGTCTAATTTGATGACAGTCTATTGAGGTGAATTTTTGTGGTCCTAAAATAATTTTAGAAGTCAAAGTACAGCTGAATTTCTTTAATTTGTGGCCTTGTAGCAACAGGACATAAGTAGTTCAGCAGCTTCCTGTCTCTGTTAATGCCAACTAGAACCAAAACATTTAACAAACTCAGCTGTAGTTTGACTTCTAAAATTATTTTACGAACATTCAAATTCGCCTCAATGGACTGTTGTTGCATTAGACTTGCTTTGGGTGCAGTGTGGAGTGTTTAATAGGAGTTGGGTGGTGGCTACTGTTGGCTTGCTACTGGTGCTATTGACTTGTGCTAGCATTAGTATCCGCAGTGAAACAGCAAGCTGTCCAAACTCCATACTGCATCAAATGAGCTGAAAATGGTCTTCAACAATACAAATGGGAAGTCGAAATTGAGGCCCTAATTTTAAAAAAATTCCGGAATAATCCTTTAAGTAAAATTTGGCCAAGCAATGTCTCAAATCCATATATAAAAAAAATACAATCAAAACAACGCTGCAAGTGACACTGTCAACACTTAAGACCTTTGCTGCCTTCACATTACCTATATTGTACTGTACGCAGTATATGTGACCAATGAATTACCTTTACCTTTACCTTTGTAGTTAGCCTAATGTGAATTAGTCACATCTAGCAGATACTTGCTAATAAAAAAGAGTCAGTATCTAAACTAATGCTGAACCAAAACCAACAGATCAGAATGGCATATACCTAGTTTTTAAGGGGATACAATTGTCGCTTTTACTACCCAAAGACTTTGACCAGTTGCAATGGTTACAGTGATAAATTTCTTTCTTGTCTTTGTTTCCACAGATTATTCCACAAAACCAAGACCAGCTCCCACTCCTTCACTGCTTACACTAAACTCTGAAGACACCAGGAACAAACATTTCATCTGCTCTGTCTCCGCTTTAAGAGAGATCCGGTCTGCACATCACCCCTCAGCTACAACACTGCACTCACCATCCACAGCTTTAAATGCAGATTTGCCATTTGCTAGTCATTCAAATGAGGTGGTGGACTGTCCTATCAATGTAAGAGGAGATCCCAAGAAACCTCCCACCCTCTCCAGAACCACTTCACTGACTCTTAAAAGCCCTGCTGATAAAACTGTATCACAGTGTACTCAAGAGGCCCAGACCAACGGAAGTACTCATTCATTTATGGAGCACGCACCAAACCAGAGGGAAAACCAAGGAACTGTGACAGAAAAGAAAAATAATACTGAAGAGTTACAGTCTGACCACAGAACAGAGCCCCCTGCTGCAGCAGTAGAGCCCACTGAAACCCCTGCAGTCCCTCCAGCCCAGAAAGCCCAGGCCAGGAGAGCACTTTTTAGCAATTTGCCATCACACACACCAGTAAGGAGAACAAAAAGTGAGGGCCATGTTCGGGCTGCTGTGGCCTCAGCTGGACAGGCCCAGTCAGCAGTACCAGAAGTCTGCACAGATGCTACCATGAACGATCGCCTTTGGAGCAAGTTGGAACCAGGCAGCCACCGTGACAGTATGTCCTCCTCCTCTAGTATCTCTTCCAGCGACACCGTCATTGACCTGTCCTTGCCAAACCTGGCCAGGAAAAGCCTTACCAGCCTTCCAGCAGGTAGCAGCACCTGCAATCCTCCCTGGGTCAACTGTCGTCGCTCCACATTAGTCTCCTACGATGCCTTGCGAGTCAGCAAGAGCAAGTCAAACCCCAATCTTCAGCAAAGTGAGTGCCCTAAAGATGAGCTTAAGCCCCGCCCCTTGCAGGCTTCCCATGAAGCTTCTGTGGACTCTCCCAGTGGACTGACTCAAAGGAGGCACACGTGGAGCAGGCTCTACATAGAAGGGCTCAAGCAGTCATCAGCCAGCAGGCCATCCTCTGCAGCTACACCATCAACAGCTTCCATTTCCAAAAGCCTTGGGGATCTGACCTCTGATGATATTTCCTGTAATTTCGACAGCAAGTACCGCAGCATCAGCCGCAGCTTCATTGTTAGGCCAACTAGGGACCAGCTCCGCAAAGGCAGCCTGCAGAAGTCTCGGCCACCTAGCAACCTGACAGAGCAACTGCGGAAGCTGACTGATGTTGAGCCCCTGACTGCTAGCGACTTTGCTCCAGAAAACCGCTCTAGAGAGTCACAGGAGGAGTCTATGGATGAAACTCTGGTGCGAAGGACCTCCTCAAGGAGTCAAAGCAGGGTGCGGTACATTGCAAATAGGGCCAAGAAGGCCCAGGAAAGGCAGAGACTCCAGGGACTGGTTCAGGGTAGAAGTGCAAGCTTTAGTCTTACTAGTAGCATTGTCAGTGGAAGTAGTGCTAGCCCCATTGAGGAGCGGGGAAACCCTGAAGGGGCATGTTGCGTGGCCCGGAGTCCCTGCACCAGCCTGGACCTGCTGAGTCAGCTCACAACCCAAGGAAGTCCCTCCCCCAGACAGTCCCAGTCCTCCCCAGACTCTGAAAACAGTGAGGTCTTTTTCATGCTCAAACTCTAAGAACTGGACTTGGAAATAAGCGTGGGAGACACAGCGAGGAACTTTGGAATACAGTCCAGTTTTTCTCAAGTAAAAATCTTTTTTAGAAAAAGTTGCATATCTTGCTAGATATCTCACAGAAAACTGGTTCACAATGCAGATTATTTCACTGTCGCACAGAAGACTGTTCCACTGAATTAGCAACCCAAGAACAATCAACTGTACATCTTGTGCAAGATCCATTTTTAACCTTTGCATTCAGAAAACATTGTCTTGAGGCTGGAGAGTCATTCCTCTCGAATCAACTACTAAAGCTCTGTCATCTGTTTGCACCAAATGTTAAATAATTGCCAGAATGTATTTAGTGAAAAGTACCTGGAGTTTTTATATAGCTGTTCATGTTGACTGTGACTTCTCTCATGTTTGAGCATTTTTTTGAAACTTTATATGAGCATACCGTAGCAATAGATCACAACTAGAGGACGGGATTTTAAATGATCCAATTCTTTTTATTTACTTGAAATGTAATGGTATACTTTAACTGAGTTTAAATTTCGTCAAGGCTTATCAGCCCATCCATCCACTAGCAATATTTTGAAAATGATGGCATGGTATCATATTGAATATAATGTACAGTTTGGTGCTTTAAAGTTGAGGCTTGTGTCATGTCTAGGCTGAAAAAAACGTAAAGGAATTGCTCCCAAATGACGATCAAAGGGTCTTCATTTTTAGTTTTCCTTGTGTAGTGGTCACATTGTAATTTGACCAAACTGCCAATATTTTCTTAATTTTCCTAATCTATGGCATGTCACAGCACTGAGAACCTGTCGGTAAAGCTGTGGTGGACTAATCCACACCAAGTTTAGCCCATTTTAGTTCACTGCATGTCTTTTATGCACTGTGTTGTTTATTCTAAGGCTGTGCTTTATTTTACAAAGACTTTTTAATATTTCAAACTGCTTTTTGGATAGTGTGACAGTGGTCACAAGAGCATCATGCCTGAAATCCTGTGTCCTGACTGGTCCATACAAGATGGGAATGATCTGTATTGAAGCACGTTTATTTGTCAGCCTGCTGTATTGTTTGCACTGCCATGCCAGTTCTTTGTGCAAAATTTTAGGGACAATATTTAATTCAAATAATGTGTAATTATGACCTGAATAAATCTCAAATTGATATTAATGAAAGTTTCACAGCTCATTTATTTAATGTACAATCAATCTGTCAACAGCTGTTAAGCTTTGAGACAAAGAAGAGTCATTAACAGACTGGTTAAACTGAGCCTTATACAAAGTGACATGTAAAAGCCTTTGGCCTCGGTTTTGGCAGGGTCTGCTTGCTGCTCTAATTATGGACTCCGTTTGTGTCAATGTTTACCAGCCATCACCTCTCTCAACCTCTTTGGCAAAAAAAACCCCCAGACCCCCTGCTGAAAGGGAGAATGTTCCAGGACAAAGACTTGAGGTTGCTTAAGAGGCGACATGCAAAACCAGTCGTTCAAGGAGAGAAAAACATCTTTTCAGCATCACTTGCCACCCAAGATTTTTAATTAATTTTAGTCTACCAATAGAGGTTTTATAACTTTCCCAAAATATGCTTAAGTATTCAGTGTTTTAAGAACAGAGCTCTTGGCAAAATTAAAATGCCTTTATGTGGATAATATAAATACTACACTCCGGGACAGAAAAACTGTTCAATGAATTCTAATATAATAACAATAGCACTGGATTGTGCATACCTTTGAGAAAGCAAATGAAAATGTGCTGGTTTATCAGCCTTCTTTGAAAGCTCCAATAACACTGATCAGTTCTGCAATAAACAGTCTGACATGCCACCAAAAGCTGTGTAAAAAAAAAAAAAAAAACTTAGTTATTTAAATCTAACCTTAAAGTTTTTGAAATCATAACTCTTAATTTGCAAATCACAGCCCCTCCATGCCTTCCCAGGACGCTGATTTGTCAGTGAAAGGTTTGTCCATTGTCAAGAGTGCTTTCCAAAGCTGACGGCCACCTCTGGTGAGCTGTCACACACTGCCAGGCCTCTTCCCCTGCTCTGTTAGACTTAGTGAAGCATAGCATGCTCATTTTAGCATCACAGACTCCGCTCCAGCCAGCACACAAACACAAAAGACAGCTTCATTAGGATTCCAAGAAAACCCCCGAGTTCCTCCTCACGCTGCATTTATCTGGACAGTTTGGCGCAGCTTGGCCTCTCAACTGCAACCTCCAAGCCCTGTCCAGCACTTCAGGCCTGAGAGAATGTTTTTGTCTCACAGTGTGAATGCAGTTCCTCCTCTCCAGATGAAACCACTGCCTGATTTCAAAGGTTTTGTGCAAATCAAATGAGTTTTGCTTGTTTGCTTATGCTAATACCTGTTGGAATCTTTCTGACTCAGGATCCATCCAACATTCTTTTTTTTTCGTGCATTACTACTATGAATTACTGCAGACAGTGTTTGGTCATATTGCGCTACTGTAATAATATTACTTTTTCCAGTTACAAGTAGTAACGGATTACTAATAAAACTCCACTAATATTATTACCTTTACTCCAAAATAAAACAAATTGTCACACTTTGCTTCCGTCTTTTGTTGATTAATTTAAATCATTTTATATTACTTGCCACACGCTGCAGTGTTTCATGACTTTAAGACTCTTCCCACCACCAAAAATACAACCTCAAACTTCCTGAAACATCTACAATGACAGCATGACACACACGAGTTTTTTAAAATATTGT
>JAPZDX010000002.1:1725268-1738721 GCA_029783625.1 Naso annulatus | reverse complement strand
TAGTCTGTATTATACCGAGACACTATTTTGGTGTGGTCTGACTCCAGAATGTAGGGTGAGTGTTTAATATGGCCCTTATGACTAATGGTAAGCTCAAAAAGACACCGAGACAAGACTGAAAGAGCTCATAGCGACCACACAACAGACATGAGCAATCGAGTCCTGATCACAACAAACTAAACAGCAGAGCACCAAGTGCTCGATCAAAACATATATCGAAATATTTGTCATTGTTTTGGACTGATGTGTTCCACACTTGAATCACAACACTTTGCAGTATCTAGATGCCCATATTTTATTATTACTAATCTGCAACAACGCAATAAAATATTGTTAGTTGACCGTAGTCATGAGCAGCAGTGCTACTTGCTTTCTCTGCATACATTAGGGAGTGCATTAGGGATTCCCCTGTACGACTACTGCCACCTGGCAGCTTGGAGTGGTATAAGAACAACAGTGAGTTGCAGGCAATCTGTATCAGTGACAAAATACTGCTTGACCAATCAAAGAAATATTCAAATAACATCAAAAACGTACTATGGGGGGTATTATAAAAAGAAATACATATTATGAACCAAATTATAAACGGTACCAAATTCCATGGCGCCACAGATGCTTTATTAATAAACATACATTTGAATAAAAAAAGCATAGTTGTCCACTCTCATGTTGCTAAGAGTATTCAAAATGTGAAAAATATACCTTTGAGGTATATTTAGAAGTAAATAAAAAGATGCGATTAATCACATTAATCACAGAATTTTATAGTGGTTAACTAGAATAAATTTTTTAATAGATTGACAACATGAACACCTCTGTGTTTTCGACACATGGCCTTTTCGATCCTTCAAGAAGTCTTTACTTACATCAGACACAGCAAATGGCACAAAACTGACATGTCACTGGCATTTATTAAAGCAGTTCTGACAAGTTAGTGATGAACAAAGAAAATCACATGCCTTAGACATTGCACTAGGCATGAGAATAGTAATTCCCACAGCCCCACAAGAAAGAGCATTGCAGCTAGCTTACACCACTGTTAACCTCCGGGTGACACTGTGCTTTACTGTCGTAGTGCTACAATATCATCACCCTATATAACAATAAGCCATACAGTGTGACCAGTGTCTAACCGTACATGGTTACAACAGACAGGAATTCTTCATTCTTTAAGCAGATATAGCTTTAGAGCCATTTAACAATCCATCAAATCCAGATGATGATCATTTTGATCTGAGTGATACCTCTCTGACTACAACAAGGCCAAGATACCTAAGGATTATACCTAGCTTATCGACTGTCAGAATATATGCAATCTTTGGCTAGGCACAGGAAATGCAATGTGTTCAGTTAGTTAGCAGCCAACTGTTGCTATCGACCACCAAAAACATGTTTGTGGAGCAAAAGAATGGTCATGTTCAGCATTTGTTGACTGTAGATCAATTTTAAATCTGTCTGAGAGTAGTTTTATTCCATCTGTTAAAGTGATGGAACAAGAGTGAGCTGTTAGATGAAGAGGCGCAGACGACAGGTGCGCTTATGTTTACAAACTCCTTCTCTTTCATTCAAGTTAGCAAGCTCTCTATAAGCATCAGAAATATTGTGAAGTAGGTGCTTTTTGCGTTTCGCTTTGATTACTAATCCTCCACTAGTGTCCTGCCGGTCAATTCCCCTCTCATCATGTTATAGCCTTGATTGTGTCTGCAGCAAGTCAGTGCTGCCACTCAGCTGCTGCTGCACGGGTCTGGTTAGAGAGGCCTGCAGCAGGATGGGACTTAACGTGAATCAAACTTTATTACATTAACTGTGAACATTTTTGCCTCAGTCAGTCAGATACATTTCTATTGTTAACGGTGGCTGCTTTAATTATGACATAAAGACATCCCATGATCCCACAATATTTTATGACCCATTCAAATGCCACTGATAGGCTGACAACCCATAAATGTCTCAACATTTATTTAATGGATTATGACATCATCAAACTATGTCTTTCGCTTTTTTTCCCCTGTGATTGACAGACCTCTAGAGGTAGAAATTACATATTTTGTATTTAACTACTATTTGTAAGGCTGAGAATGAACTGACATGCACAACTGAAAAACATGTCTTTGAAGATTTAGGATAGAAGAAATGTACAGTATGATACACATCAGGTTTACAAGTTTATTCTTCTGATTAAGGAATCTCTAAAGACAAGAAATTACATATGAGTGATTGACTGAGACGTATAAATGTGAGTGTATCATTTATGTCAGCTACTGTACAGGCCATCTTTAACTTTTTGAGACATTTAAAGCTGATTTTAATTTTGAAGCACTGGTGTTGAAGATAAGTATGATGGAGACATGAGGATGATTTCTTATTGATTATTACTTCCTTTCTTAATTTTCATTAGTGTACTTTCTACTGAAACCCTCTGGATTTCAGTTGAAACTGGATTTCTTTTTTCTTTTTTCCTCTGCATCTTTCATTGATAATGTAAATGATGATGTTTTGTTTGAGTACTCACTTAAGGCAAATCTCTTGTTTTTCCAGGCTTACAGTTGACACAGTAAATTAAGTAAAATTAGTGTATTAAGAGTTCATGTGGATTATTGTTGCTGTTCAGTTGATAAAAAAACTGATTCACTCATGTGGCGTGCACACCACCTTTCAATTTACAACTTGTTATGTGCCTGTTTGACCACTTAGAGGTGCTATTGGATTTCTGTAAGTGTGATGCTCAGTAGTGTATAATTTAATTCATTTTACTCAAGCCAGTAATAATTTACAGTAGAGCAAAGAAGGGAGTAACAATCACAGCACTCTCAGTGTGCATCACCTCATGACAGCCTAACGGCCGTCAAGTTAGACCAAAAAAAGAGTTCACCGGACATTTAGAAACATTACATAAGTAAAAGGCTGTTGCATGTTATTTGTTGCTGTAGTTCACATAATCCAGTAGCTGCCGGCACCAAAGAGGCATTAGTTAATAAAATAAAAGAAAAACACATCTTGTACAACAAAGCTGAATAAAGAAACAAGCAAGCCAGGCAGCTGCCAGAGTCAGGCCCTCAGGGGTCCAGAGTCAGCCCCCCAGATTCATGTCAATGTGTTTGTACTAATTTCATCAGTTTAAACTAACCCCAAGCCCAAATCAAAACATTAAATAAAACAAACATCACATTAAGGCAGATCTTGCTTCATGGTTTCATACTTTGTTAGAACCTACATGGTGCAAATTCACCCACAATCTTTTATATCCAGCAGATCCTGTGGAGATCACAGCTCACCAAATGAGAGCTCCTTAGGTGTGACTTATCAGTGGTAAAAAAAATATTTAGACAGAAAATGTTCCCTAGAATATTACTTATATTTTGTGCTATGTATAAAAAAACTGATTGCAGTTTGTTTGCTTATTTTTAGCTTGAATGGACTCCATCACTTTGAGGAAAAAAGGAAAAAGCCTTGGCCTTGGCCAAATGTTCACAGAGCCTCCTGTCTTTGTATAAATATGGGCCCAACCTATATCATCAATTAGTGCCTAGACATAAGCAAGTTTTCCAAAAATTTACATGAAGAAGGATAACTTTGTTAAAGTGAAATTAGACAACTTTTTTGGCTTAACTTTGCCTTTACGATGTATAACCTGATTAAACAGTGTAATAGTGGTTGAAAAATGACACCAATTGCTGCTAAGTTGGTTTCCAATAAGCCCTGTTTTTACCATATTTTTACCATATATTTTACCGCTGTCTGTACTCTCTGTCCTAACTGGCCAGTCTACGCTGCCCCTCTTAGCAATAGGTGACGTCAGTACGAGCTGATTCGCTCACCGTGCTCTGACTCGTCTCTGCCAGCAACAGAGTGTCTGCAAGCCACACCGTCAGTTGGCTTGAGCTCCAGCTGAGACAGACCAAGCAATAATTTTCATGGATAGGTGTTTCAAGTGACATAACTTAATCATCAGCAGCAGAGTTGCTTGTGTTTGTGTGACCACAGCTACGTGCACATGTGCCATTACTAAGGCTAAGACTCGGGGACTGAACAGAAGCTGCAGAGGAAGAGCCCACAGTCTCCAAGACAGAAAAAGATGCGTCAGGTCAGAAGTGCTGGTGGTTTTCACTGACATTCACAGGGTTGTCAACCATGAGTTTTTCTCTCAGGGACACGCTGTTGATGCTGAGATTGTTGATTATGTTAAAGGGCCCAATATAGGGAACTGCACAGATATTTTGTCAATCAATGCACAAAGCAGCTGTCGTGCTTTGACAATAATTTTCTATTATTATTATTATTATTATTATTTTAAGGAGCATTGTTGAAGTTTGGGGCCTCCATGTGCTTCTTTGCCTGAGGCCTCTGAGAACCTCGGATTGCCCTTGGTTGTTCTACGTGACAACACACGTGATCAGAGTGTGTTAGAAACTCATGAGTTTCTCGCCTGCACAAACAGTAGTTGCTGCCCAACCTTCATTTTATCAATTTTGGCTCTCTCTGTATTCCTCCAAATGATATCTGAAATATCTGGTTGGTAGCCATATACCAAGTTTAACGGCCATGGTGACGGGTATTGATGATGATGATCATGCAATGCAACTTGGAATACTGACTCACTAAAACTATTTGCACCTGCCACATACACTTTACTGTGCAGCACTTCACTCTTTTTTTCTGAAGTGTTTGAGAGATTGGTTTCACTCAGTCAGTTCATACAAATGGTGAGAAAAAAATGATAGATATGAATATAGCTATTACATTCTTGAAATCTCCAGAAATCAATAACATTCTTGCCCTTGCAGTGTGTCTTTACAGGATCTATGAGTATGTTCATTGGTAAAAATGTCCTCTGGCTGTGTGAAATGCCCTGCACTTGAACCTGCTAATCAGCTTCAGGACTCATTGATTTAGCGCTGGCAGGAGGAGCTGATGGCTGAGGCTGAGGAGGCAGGGGGTAGAGGCATGAGAGACACACAGAGAGGCAGAAAGAAGACCAGTATTGATTTGGTGGCAGGCAGCTCCTGACAGCTGCACTAAGCTAGCACGTTCTTCTCTCCACCACAGTCTGCAGCGCAGCCGACAGGGAAGTGCCTAAGAAGATTAAACTGTAAATCCCACAGATTTCCTGCCCCCCAACCCCTCACCATCACATCTCCCAACCAGCAAACACACTCTCTGTCTTCCACAACTGAAAGCTTTTGAAAGCTGATGAATGCAGATGTCAGGATATGGGTGAAATTCATCAAGTTGATATCTACAGTATGGGTTAACCCTGATGTCCTGAAGGCATAAAAAGGTGTTTTTTAATCATGAAGTCGACAAGGCTCCTCATCTGTAAAGTGTATTCATGTTCCGCACACCTTCCTGCAATGTAAGTTACAAAGGGGTGTCCTAGAGCACCTTTAGCAGCATTAAAATAAAAATCTAAGTACATTTTGCAAAAATGAACGTTTTTTTCAGTAAGCCTTCAAATACTCTTTCAGACAGACGATGATCAGAGAGTCTAGTGGCCTTCAAAATAAGGAAGTTACTATAAAGTACAATTGAAAAGTTGCTTTTGAGCTATAAAAGTTTTATTAAGTTGAAATCTTTTTTTTCTTTTTTTGGAGGGGGATTCTTAAGGGAATACCAATCAAACTGGTTTTAGGTTGTTTTCATGAGATCTTCGTCTTTCTAAATCATGTTTTTTCATTATGTGTCCATAGACATATCAATTACCTGTTGTTATAAAGCGCACAAGCATGCAGACAGTTGTGATAAATTCAAGATGAAAATAACCCTAATCCTAGTTAGGCTCTGTGGTATAAGTGCTACCTTTTGTTGGTTTTAAATGATGTGTTTTAAGCAAGGTACACACTACAAGATAATCAGACTGATTTAGAGCTTGACTCTCCTTCCGACCAAAGTCAGCGAAGGCCTGATTATCTGATGATTGCAGAGATTATTTTGCCAGATTTTACTGTGGTGTGAGGTGAGTTAGCAGTGGTTTTACCCTTCCTGATCTGCTCTGAAGACAATCACGGCCGCCCCAATTTGAAATCGTAAATATTAAACATGTCCAGTATTTACAATCAGAAGTCCTGTTGCATGGGGGGAACACTGAGGACAGCAAAGCATGCACGCTGTGGACCGTCATGTGGAACAGAAAGTCTGCCAATCAGGAAACAAGCTGATTGAAGACAGAGGCACAACAAACCATAGCAACAATGATAAACACAAAGCATACAGTGAATGGAGGCCCAACTTGTTATCAACGAGAGTGTTCATCCAACATGTCCTTTAAAACACACCACAGTCAAACTGACAAAGAGAGGAGTTGGACAGAAATTGCTACCCCAGTAGACGTACTAGATAGCTAACCTGGCTAAACAGGCTAACTACCAGGTAATCTGCCATGTTTGTTTACTTTAAAGTTATGTTTGAAAGTGGGAGATTTCAAGCTTGAGAGTCGAGACTCAGGTTGTTGGTGGATGGAATCTGTTAGAGTGTGTTGTGCTGTGTTGGTCATCTCGTAGGAAACCACACACTAAAAAAACAAAACCGTTAAGTCTGTCAATATTTGTCATCATGTGTGAGGTCTCTCACATTTTCATAATTGGTTAAGATTTTAAAAACCTTTTAGTGTGTCCCAGGGTTTAGTTAAGTGATGCAATTTTATAAACTTACTCGATGGGTCTAATATTTTCTTTCACCCACTTGGTCAGTTTATCGACATTAATGAGACTTTCAAAAATGTCATTTTGTTAATATTATATGACAGCATCAATATCAGTTTGAAGGTATTTGGTCAAAAAAAGTGATTTTTTTTTTTTTTGCCTTTTGATTTGATTTTGTACCGAATACAGATATAATGTTAATATCAAGTATCGAAATTTAGTCTGAAAATGTGGGACCTCATGGCCCAGCCTAATTTGTGAGCCACCTTCTGGCTTATAATATGCTTGGTTTTAAGACAGTTTTCAGGTGCTGCCATAGCAACATGGTCAGGTAAATAAGAGAGGAGATAAAGCTCTTTAAGGATTTTGAATAGAGAAGTCACTAACGGCAGCGAGGACGGTTGTATGGCACATTTACCACAGTGCTGCCAAGTGATGTATAAAGAGGCAGACGTGTAAGAACAGTACACCTAATGTGTGTTGTTGAAGTGAAACAGTGAATAAATGGATAAATTATGAACACTTAAGGAGGAAGTCTCTTCACATCAAATGACATTTCATAGATATGTGTGAACTTTGTTGGACTCCTCTAAAATGATCCAGTGCACTTTGAAATAATGAAAGAATAAAAACAACACTACAGTAATCTCTCTCTTTCTCTTTCTTAGCAGTGGCCTAGATTCCTCTCAGCCCGTCCTCTGCGTGTGCTGTAGCCGTAGGCCTGTCGATGCGATCAGAATTAGAAATTCTAATGGACGTGTCACCACTTTGAACTGTGGACTTGAAGAGCTTTGAGTCTGGCGCTCCCTTGGATATGCCAGGCGTAGTCTGCGCATTGATCCCTCTGAATTTGTTTGACTTTGACAGTCTCTTTCTTTTTACTCTCCCCTTCACTCTCTCCCTTTGCTCCATTAATTTTCTTGCTGGCTGGCTCATTCTCTTTCTTCTTCTCTTCTTTCAGCAGTACTACTTTTCACTCTCTCTGTATAACACAGGAGCACACACACACACACACACAGTGCAAGCAATGTGCAGACTTCATCAGCTTGACTGAAGTACAGCATTTTTAGTCACTCAGGGATGGTGCCTCCTGCTTTTCATGGACTCTCTAAACTCCTTAAAGGAGAGCTACTACGCTCTTCCGTCTTTTCTGACTCATAAATGTTGTTACAATGTCGGATAGTCGTGTTAAATGATGTCAAAGTGTCACATAATGAGGTTCATGCATTTGGAAGTGAGCCCTGCAGGCTGTTTCAGTTGGCTCTGCACGCTGTGTTTTATAGTGTTTTTTTAACAGTGTTTTTCCAGTGACGTTAATGCGTCCCGGACTTCCTTCTGTGGGCATACCAGCTTGTGCACACAGTGCTGTGCCTGCCCCCTCCCCAACACTGCTCAGACACGCTGCCCTCCACTCTCTGCTGGATTACACTGTCAGGAGCTTGTTCAAGATGGCTCTAATAAAGTGGGTTTTTTTGGGGGTGAACGAAGAATCGTTAACTTTGTTAAGCTTTCCCAGACTTTCCCACCAGACAGAAGTTGAGAGTGTTCCTGTTTCTTGTGGATTTAGTCCGTGGGGATTTATTCATTTCTTCAACTAGCACAATTGACATTAAGTAAGTAGGTGGTTCATATCTCAGTGACTTCAGAGATACATATTTTTATATTGAAATGATTAGTATAATCTCAGCTGGATCTTCACTGGAGTGTGTAATGAAAATGAAAATGAGGTGCGTTATTTCTCCTGACAGAGAATTCCACAGGGAGGTCAGAGGGCAGCAGATCTGGAGCCTGAAGAGATCCAAGGGATTTGTTGAAGGTCATTTTATCAAATCATACGATTTAATGTTGGGGCTACAACCGCAGACTGAAGATGGAAGGGTATGACTGAGACAAATTCATGCAACATTTATATACTGTGTTGTTAAACCACATCTGAAGGCAGAGGTGTTTACAGCTGTTACACACGGCCACACTCAAACATAGGGAGAAATGCCCATCCTCATGGACAGGGAGAAGCTGCAATATTAAACAGATTTATTTGTATGCACAAAAAGTAAAGGCTGTGGTTAAAGTGGCTATGAGGAACTTTTAAGAATTTATGAAACAGTGTCATGTTTTCTGTCGTGATTATAAATTTCCTGTAACAGCAAACAAAACTCTCAGCAAAAAGA
Source organism: Naso annulatus (assembly GCA_029783625.1). Lineage (NCBI taxonomy): Eukaryota > Metazoa > Chordata > Actinopteri > Acanthuriformes > Acanthuridae > Naso > Naso annulatus. Next base: position 1,729,912 of record JAPZDX010000002.1, on the reverse strand, counting down.
CTCCATGCGAACTCAGACAGAACAGGGCTGTCACCAAATTCATTGTGAAAGATGTACTGCCCTTCAGTTTAGTTGGTTTAGGTACAGTAAGCAGTATCTAGCAAAGCATTAATCGCTAACTGCTAGGTTAAACTGTTTGCCTAAGTTTGTCATTTGTGTTACAATCGTGAGCTGTCCCCTGACAATCATTTAACTAAATCTGTATTGGTTCTGCTTATTGTTAATATCTTCCTGTAGCGAGATGACCACAGCCCTTAACCCTAATTACCACCCCGCTCCCAGAGAGACATTATCAAGTACCCTCATACCTGCTTGGTATGAAGTTGAAAAGATAAATATAACTGATGAGCTTGCCAGAGTGTCAAAAATAGCCTTAACCAGTGATGGATGGACAAGCATCACACAGGATCACTATGTAACAGTCACAGTCCACTATGTAAATGAAGGCCAGCCAAGACAGAAAGTCCTAACATCCCAAGCAGTGTACGAGCCTCAGAGTGGTCCAGCTGTGGCTGAAGAAACAAGGGAAGTTCTGGCGGATTTAAGAGAGAAGGTTTTAACCATAGCAGTAGACGATGCTGCGATTATGGAAGTGGCTGTAGAACAGCTCCAAATCCAGAGATCATCTTTTGAGGAGAACGTGTTAGATGGTGAAGCAGCGTCTCCTGGGTAAGATAGAAACTCATTGTCATTGGTTTAATATTATTCGAACATTAGTTCTAAAAATATTTATATTGATTTTCATGGGCCATTATGTTTCAGGCTTGTCAAACCATTGGGTTGTCCTGGACGTGAGGACCCGCTGGAACTCTTTGTCCCTCATGGTTGAAAGATTTGTTGAACAATATCCAGCCATACAAGCTGCCTTCTGGGATGCAAGAGCCACATGGCTTTTGAAGAGAGACAGGTAATCCACTGAGTTGGATTTCACAATTACACAGAGAACTAGTAGATTTAGATTAATAAATAAGTTTAGTAGATTTTGGTTAGGTAATGTTGAGAACAAATAATGTAAGATAACGTACAATACGTACATCATAATACTTTAATTCATCTCATCTCAGGCTTGAAAAGGTCACAGACGATGACTTCACGAAAGCTGAGGAGTTCATCAGTTTGATGCATATTCTATACACATCTACGCTGTGCGTGTCTAACGACAGGCAAGCTACATGTGGCCAGATTCTGCCTATCTTCCAAAAGCTGGAGGGCCACTTTAGAATTATGTATGGAGCTTCACAGTTTGTGGCCACCATTAGAGAAAAAGTCTTGTGTGACTTATCCAAACGTTACCAGGTGCAAAAGCAAAAAAGACAACTTACCATTATCGCAATTCATATACAGCTGGCTCCTCCCTGTAATAAGAGGGACAATGTAAGAGTAAAGTTTGTTTTTTTTTTCTTATGTACAGGCCGATGATGTGATGGCCCTGGATTCAAGGGAATGGTGAGAAAGCATGAAGTCTGGGAATGAGTGATGGAGGCAGCACTGAGTGAAGTAAGTCATCATTAAAAAGTAATTTCTTTGAGAATATGTGCAATGTTTACTACAAGGTGTTTTTTCTTTAATTTTGAATGTAATAATGCACATAACATTAATGAGATAATCTCCCTCTTAGCTGTCAGAGAAGGATGAGGAGGTGACGGCAGGGTGGGCTGAGCAGCAGACACGAGATGGAGATGAGGACGAAGAGGAGGAGGCGGAGGATTTAGTAAGATAGACATGTATGTGTAATACCTATGCTGTGTTCTAACAAGCAAACAATAAAACTGACTACGATAACGCGGAAAATTTTATATTTCAGCATCCAACACAAAGAGTCTCTGCACTAGAGGAAATCTTTACAGAAGAAGACAGAGAGCTGAAGAGACTCCTCTCCTCATTTAGCAGCAACACACTACGCCGACCCTCCATGAGATGATGAGGAGTAAAGTGTCTGTCTACAGAGCCTTCCCTTCCGTCCCCACCTCAGAGGACCCCATCCTCTCTCAGTGGAATAAGAAGGACACTTTACCTCTTCTCTCACAGCTCTCTACCACCTACCTGTGTGTTCAGGCTTCTCAGCACTGTCTAAAAAAAGTGGTCTCGACAGCAGGGGACACTCTCTGTAAGGAGAGATCTCGCCTGCTCCCTGAGAGAGTCAACATGTCGATTTTCTTTAAAAACTGTTAAGGTATTTTTGGGTGGGCCAAATAAGACAAGAAATAGATACCAGAATTTTTCATCACATTTTTATATACTCTTAACAAACATTGTTTGGGTTGTTCAGCTGTGGTCATCCACCCAAGAAGTCTCTCTCTCTTTTTCTGTTCGTTTCTGAGAAGCATTTGTAAATTGCAGATTTTGCTACTGATTAGACAGCATTTTGTAGACAAGTATACAATTGACTTGGTTCCTGTGTTTATGTGCCAACTGTATTACAGCTGCTAGGAGCATTAATAAAATAACTGCTGAAAATCTAAACATCTTTTCATGTCATCATGTCTAATTTTTGCACCAAATTATAGAGATGAGTAACAATAAGAGTACCGATAAGTATTGGTATCAATGAGCAGTATCAGTATCAGTTTCAGCATCGATAAAATCCTAACGATACCCTTCCCTGGTGGACACCTTCGAATACTTGGCAGTAAACATTAAGAAGGACCTGACTTCAGCTAGCCACACCGCTGCTGTCATCAGAAAGGCCCAACAGCACGGTTGGACATAAGTACCCAAAGAAATTTAGACTGACTTTCCAAATCCTCAGGGATTTTTTAAATTAATTATTTTTTTTAAACCAGGGCACAATTTAGAGCAGGCCTATCCAAATGGCAGCCCACGGGCCACATGCGGCCCAGAAGCAACTCTTGAGTGGCCCAGCCAGAAAAGCAGAAAAAAAAACCAAGCAAAACGTGTGAGCCTACAGAAATTCCTACAGACCCTCAATGCAACACTCTACGTAGCCTAGCAACATTCAATTTCAATGCAGTGCATTGTTGTAGAAAAGTGTGTCCAGTAGTGGTAGAAGTAGTCCTATGACACTGCCTCTAAAAGCATGTCTTCTCAACCCTTTAATGTTAAATTAACAATGAAAATGGTCGGTTTAGCTCAGCCTGGACTGACAAATTTCTGTTTATTTTACTGCCAAATCCAAATGCAAAACCAATGTGTTTGAATTGCAATGAGTGTGTTGTGGTATTTAAAAGGGAAAGAAGGACTAACATAGCTTGTTTTTTCATGACATGCGTTTTTGTTGGTTTAAAATTTGTCATTACTTGCTCTTACCAGTCACTGAAAACGCCTGGTCCAGCTAAATTTCCTGGTTTTGAAATCTGGCCCCATTGAATTTGTAATTGAATAGCGCTGATTTAAAGCCTCCTCACAGGCAGCTTTACCATCTGGCATATGGCAGTTGCACCACTGTGGTCCTCAAGGCACCTAGGAGGACGGTGCACATGGTTCAGAACATCACCGGGTGTGAACTGCCTAGTCTGGAGGAGCTGTACACACAGCGGTGCCTAAGGAAATCCCTGAGGTTCATTACAGACCCAGTCCTCCCTCATAACAGCAGGCTTTCCCTGCTGCCGTCAGGAGGAAGATTCAGGACACCAAAAATGTGCATGAGCAGGCTGACGAACAGCTTTTTCCCTCAGGCCATTAGACTGCTAAATAAATAACACGCACGCTCGTGCACACATACACACAACATGCAAATGTGCACTGTCTCATTATGTTTGCCTATGCATTTTTATTGTTACTTATACAGTGCTGCTTTTATACCTTGTCTATGCACTTTGATACTCTGTCTCTCGTACTCTTCAGGCTTTTTACTCCTTTTTTAATTTCTATTTTTTACTGTTTTTTGTAAAGGAGTTTTCCAGCCAAAGAATCCCACACACGTGTACTTAAACCACCATAGTGTCATTTAAACTCCTGAATCTCTCCCCATATGTACTATATGTCATCTGAAATTCCACATTGTTATGAACTGGTTGTATTGTTTCTTTTTTTTTTATGAAACTCATTTCTTTTTAAGATACTTTACCTTATGTCAGGATACACAATATCAGCCCGATAACAGCCCGATAACAGGAAGACGTAGGGCGTTGGATGGGCTCGGAAACGACCAATGAGCATCAGGCGTGACAATTGATCAATTTTATCTAGCACAGTGTTTTATAATGGACAACAACCAATCAACATCTAGGACGCCTCAGGACGGAAAGACTGGCATGTTTGATTTTTTTTTTACCTCCCATGACAGTGTGTCAGTAGTAGTAGTGGGCAGCGGCGAGCACTTCCTTGCTGGTGATGTCACACATGTCAAACAATGATTGATAGGGGAGTAACGTGTATAATGTGTCACGTCTCTCCGTAATGACACGGCAAGAATTTATGTCTCTATGATCAACTAATCTGACACACTGAACATTTTGACACACAAAGAAAATCTTGTAGTCTGACCGGCATTACTGTATATGATGGTCACCGTAGGACCTACATATAACTATGTTGGCACGTACTTTTGAAACATCAATAATATTAATTTAAATGTGACATTTTCAAATTTAATCAGCGATTTATAAGAATAACTGTAAAACTGATTCATTTTTTTAGGGCAACCAGGCTGGATCAAGGCACCAGTTTTACTAGATGTTATAC
>JAPZDX010000002.1:1709289-1720336 GCA_029783625.1 Naso annulatus | reverse complement strand
TACCTTTTCCTGTGGTCCTTCTTCCTTTGTTTGGTTTTAGTCTTAAATTATGCCATCGCAAAGTTCTTTTGTAGTGGTATAATGACCCTTAACGGGAAATTTTGCCCCACCTACTGGTTATCTTGATTAACTAACTCCTTATATTTGCATAACAGTAGTGGATGTAAACACACATAGATCCACATTTTCTTTTAAAATTTCATGATACATTTTATGGAAACCCAGCTACAGTGTTTACTGTATTTATTGATCAAAGTAAAGTAACCCTGAAGTATTTATTTGTACTATACTAAAAAAAGAAGTCATTTTCATCTGCTTCTTAGGGCTCCTTTTTCATACTGGCGCAAAGTTCCAGTCATATTGGTAATTTGGAACGGCCCAAGTTTTTGTTTTTTCATGCCTGCGACGACTTGCTATTTGCGTGTACCAACATGAAGTCAACTGTGGTGAACTGGGCGGAGCAGCACAACAAAGGGTGTGTCGGTAACGATGTGCTGGTGCATTGCATTTTTGGTGTCATTTTTGAGATGAACTTGCACTTGTGCCCAGCCCAAACCAGGTCTGCAGACACCAACCAGATTTCTACAAATTCATGAGAGAAGGAAGGTGTGCTGTGTGATGCTCAGATGAGACAAACTTCAGCTGAGTTGCCATGGATCAAGCACTTGAACAAACTATCAACAGACAAGAAAAGAGTCAAGGAGGCATTGTTTGCTTCACTCTATTAAGAGGCTCTGAAAAGATGGCTCATCACAAGGCATGTCACCAGTGAGTACTGCGATACAATGACCGAGATTTGCAATGGAGCAACCTGCACTGACAGGGATGAGAGGCAAACCGTACAGATAATGCAGTTTGTATAAGACAGGAAGAACCCATTTGATTTGGAGAAAGCTCCCGATGAGCTAATCAATAATGTAAGTGGACAAGTAACATCACAGAAGGTGGCAGAAGATCTCTCAAGCTCTCTGGAAGATGGGGATAGCATCGCATCATTGTGAGGTCAGATAACACAGATGTGGAAGTGCTGCTGATTTGTAATGCAAGCAAGGGAATGTTTCACTCATCTCTAGTGTACATGCATGCAGGCCAGGGAATAAGAGAGATATATGTCCCCATCAATACTACATCAGAGAAACCGAAACCGTCCAACTGTCTACAAACGTGTCATGGACTCACTGGCTGCGACACAACAAGTAGTTTGTACAGAACAGGAAAGACTACAGCATTCACCAAACTCAAGATCCATCCCAGCCAGCTCAAAGATCTGACCCTTTTTGAACTCTGTGGAGGCTTGGAAGAGTCTTTGCCAGCAGCAAGAGAATTTTAATTTTAATATATGCAAAGTTTCATTTAAAATATTCCGACTTTCATTCAACATATTCAGAGTTTTATTCCATATATTCAACTCCACACAGACAAAACTCACTGCAATTTTTCCTAACTGGAAATGCAATCTTCTACCTTAAAGATGTAATTGTGCAATATTAATGGTCTAAAAGCTTTGTCTGCAGCAAAGCTGCAGCAGCAGCAGCAGCAGCAGCATTAGCACATCTGAAACCACCGTCGACAGCAAAACTTTGTGTGAGTACTCGCAACTTTGTTGATCTCTTCATGTTTATGTATGTGCCGTTGGATACATTGTCATTGGAGATAACGAGGCTTTTGTTCTTTTTTTTTGTTTTTTGTTTTTGTTACTGTAATGGTAACCAGTAGTTTAGCATTTTCTCTAGCATCAGCTAAAACTTAGCTACTGACTGTCTCTGGAAATCCTTTCCAATGTGCTGTTCAGCACGCTTTAACATCATTTATAGGTCAGATAAGAAGGAAAAGCAGATTAGTTCACCTTTAATGACAAAAGTTGTGCAGTTCTATTTTTCACCAATTTATTTTCATGTCAGGTTGCCAAATTTCATAGACAATGTGGCCAAACCCTTGAAAGACAGGTGGACCTGTGGTAATACTTTCAGCACAAAACAGCCTTGCTACAAGAACATCCATATTAGCCTTCACAAGAAATGGGTTTACTTTGAAATCCAAAGAATTGATTATTAAACAAAGGCTTTTTTTAAGGTTTCCTTTTAGCGTCATCTTATCCATAACCATGAATTCTTTATGATTACAGACCTTGTTACACTATACAGATTGAAATTCTCATCGACAGCGACATGATGTATCAGGATGCGATAACTTCATACAGCAGCATGACATGACATGATGTGTCATGACCCATTTTGTCAGGCAGGTAAATGGCATGCATGCTAATAGCACTTGCACAGTATATGCATGAGCTGGGACCTGAGCAGCCACCTGAATGCCACTGAATACGCACATCTGATGTTGTATGCTAATCTGCTAACCTTGAGGGCACCAAGACTGAAAACCAGCACGAGAGAGAGGGAGCACGAAAGAGCTGTCTTCTCTGCATGAAACGCTTTGACCCGATCTGCTGAGTTCCAGCTTGCACTCAAGGGCTGCTAATGAGTGTGTGGAATTCTATGAAAATTCACAGTTGGTATAGAAAAGGGGGTTTTGAGACTGTGGTTTATCAGCATGAGGCATGGGGGAGAAAGTGAATGGTTTTGATTAGACATTGAAATCTGTTTGTATGGGACAGGTGGTGCATCAGAAATGGTGGAGGGAGGTGACATCTTGGAGGTCGTCCAGGATTCTTCATTTTGCGCAAAAGCAAAACTGCAGACAGTGGAAGAGAAGAAGACAACAAACGACAGACAAAAGAGAAGCTGGTTGGCAGAGTAAAATTGGAAACAAAGGACGAATCACAGGAAAACCTGGTAACTTTTGCACATGATGAGCAATGATTTATTTCTGTGAATGACTTTCTGAATACAAACTCACATTTGCAATGACGCTTACAATTTTTGAAGACAGTTCTTTTGAAACAAAATGGTAATTCACCCGTTGTGATTCTTCCTCAAAACAGCCTGAATAACTTCCTTTATGAAGAATAAGAAGGAAGGAAAACCTTATAATTAATAAATGGTCTTTAAATGACCTGGAATTACTTTGACATGCATGTGACAGTTTTTGTTTTTAATCTTGGACCCAAGAGTGGACACCGAGACAAGGGAGATGGATTGAAAATTTTATTAATAAGGTTCAGGTGAAAAATCAGCTTGCAGGAAAAGGCTCGGGCTCAGATGAGAGGTGATGCAGGCACTGTGACGCTGAAGCCTGACACAGGGCTGAGGTGGAAGAGGCTGTGTGGCGCAGTGGTGGTGGCGGTGGAGCTAAGGTGTAGCACTGGAGAATATAAGGAAAAGGCATGCTGCCAACAATCTGCCTCGTAATCAGGTCAACCTAGTTAACAACGCTGAGCTTTTAAAAATGTGACACCTTAATCGTGATGGTATTATGACCACAGTGGAGCTAATAGGCTAAAGGATTCAATCACTTCACCAGGTTCACCAAATTACATGTATACACGATACCAAGACAGATCAAAAAACAGCAAGCAGTTAACTGCTTACTGTTTTTTTTTTAATTTGTCTTGGTATCATATATGTGATTTACTGTGATTAAATAGTCATCATTAGATTACTACTGATCATGTGACAGGATACAAATCTTTAAAGGAAGTAGCTTGGCTGCCATTTTGTACCTGCCCTGATGAAGGCCTGTATGACTAACACATGTTTTTAAGATTCTGCAGCCCTGATGAGTTGAGGTATTTTTATTTAATATCCATCTGAGTGCCTCAGACCTCTTCAGTTACGAACCTGAGGTCTTTTCGGGACTGACTCCCCACTGGACCATCAGACTGGTCTTAAAACAGATGAAAGAACCCATACATAGAACTTGTATTTTACCTAAAGAGGTTTGCTATGTATGGTGAATGAATCGTGTTAGATTTTCCAAGGTGAAAGCAGCAGAGTCCTGCACATATCAGATGGCATCAGAATGCCTTGTGTCTGTTCAACACGGTCTGCCAGCCAGCTGAAGATAGAACATCAAAGAAACTACCATCCAGATGCCCTCTTAGGTGCTGTTCCCTGCCAGCTTTGGATTACATGCCAAAATGACAACCACCTGATTTGGATACCTGACAAAATCCCTTCTGTCTGTTCTTTATGGATAAAAATCAAACAAATAGACGTTGGATTGGTGCAGTCCTCCTTGCCCACACTTAAACTGATTCAGTGTGCTTCTAAATCCGTGAGAGGAGGTGAACAAATGCAGATGTCAGGAGAGAAAGGGCCCCGGTTTGAATGTCTGCCAGCTTGTGAGGTCCTACGCTCATGTTTGTTGATGACTAAAAGACAGTGACAATATCCTTTTACGAAACACTGCTCATGCCAATATGTCTGTAATGCCTTCCTCTTTTAGCTGTTCAGACATGGCTGCTGTATAGCTGCATGACTTTAATCCTTTTTTTGGCCCCATTCTGAACACATCTCACGGAGCAGGATGTACTCAGGCTAAACGGCATTGTCTGTGCCTCTCTTGTGAAGTTGAAGATAAGAATTTCAACAGCATCTACACAGAAATAAAGGCTGTATGTGTAAACACTATGTAGATAGGTTTTGGCAGATACATTGCTTTGCCAAAAACAATGATGAATGAAAGTGAATATCAAAGTTTCAAATATAATTTCAGCATAATTAGTTCATTCTTTACAGGTCTTTTAAAGTTCAACCATGTAGCATCTGTTCTGATTGGACTGCAGGGACGTGTGACGTGAACAGGAGCCTGTGTCTTGTTGTGGGCAGTTTCATGTCTTAACGGTGATGGATGTCAAGATGTAGTGTCACAATATAGTGTGTTTTCACGATGTAGCGTGTTTTCTGTGTACTATGTGAGAGGACTGTCTTTGTGGAGTGACCACATGTCGAATATCTGCTCTTTTGTAATTCACAGGATCACAAAAAAGCAGAATCCTCTCTTCTCCTCTTGTGTTGTATGTATGTAAATTTTGTTCTCCTAAGTCTGTTACAATGTGTTTTTATTTTGCTGGACCCCAGGAAGACTAGCTGATGTCACCGCATAAGCTAATAGGGATCCTAATAAACAATAAACAACAATAAATAATCTGTTCTGAATGGCCACACTAGTGCTGGGCCCTATTTCAGAAAGCAGACTCAGCATACTCTGAGCCTAATCTCGATCTCTGAGTTGATTGAGCCTAAGCTGGGAAACTCTGAGTTTTAATTACAGCAAAATCTTGTTGGTCTTTCGACTCTAGCTGTCCGGCCTCGTTGGGCTCGAAACGCAGCCGGTGGTTGTTGACGGATGTTGGAGCACAGAGCAAACCTGCAGCTGAGCCACTCTGAGCCACACGCAACCGGTGGAATCCTGGGATTATCCCGGAGCATTTTTTATGTTGTTAATCTCTTATTTAAAATTTATACTATTGAGGCAAGAGAAGTCTTGTTTGGCTTCCAAGTGATTCAGATGTTGACAGCAACACTTTACAGACAAAAACAGCGCAATGTGCTTATTTGCAAGTTTCAGCCTATTATTTTAAAACATGAAAAGACAGCTTTTTCTTCTGTCTTTAAAAACAGTATCACTTTAACTTCTATTCTCATACTGTCATTTTCTCATACTGTCTCTCTCCCTGTTTTCTCCGCAGTCTCCTGTCCTCCATATTTCTATCGCCCTCTCCTCCATGCATGCTCTCATCACTCGATTCCCACAACACATGCTCGCTCTCACCGCCTTCACTTAATGGCTTTCAGGTTGTCATCCAGCCTTTGATGGAAAGAGCTTTTGAAAGTTCCAGAGGACCGTCAGCTCCCTTCAACATGTTGGCTGCAGCTATATCGGGCTTGGTGGTGGAGGATGACTTGTCGCTCCTGGAGGGCGAGTGGGAGTCTGGAAGCTGATCAGACGGCCCGGCACCAGGGGGCGGAGGAGCTGCCACCTCCAGCTACCTGGGCGCTGAGGGGAGATAGTGGCGCATATGGCAGCAAGCCCTTTAGTTGCAGTGACACTGACTCATGCACAGGCGGCTCGATTCAATCAGCCTGTGTTCTAAACATCACACTCTCTTATTTCGTTTTTTCCATTCCCTGAATCTTTTTTTTTTTTTTTTTTTTTCAGTAAAGTTTAAATGATTAAAGTTTATAAAAGAAAAAGGGTTTGCACATGACTGACCTGTGTTAGCATTTATACATAAATTTCCTTTTTCCTTTTCTTCTTCCTGTGGGATTTTACCTAGGATTGTTTGTTTTCACCTTGCCTAGCCTGGAAGGCGGAATCAGTCTGAGTTTTGCTTTTGTCGCATTTTAATTTAGTTTATCTTTAAGTTTTGAAGAATAATTATTTTTCAAGTTTTACCCAAGGTGTTCATTGTACAGCCACTAACACATTCTTTCTTTGAGAGGCTCTCCCATTAAGTTAGCAGCAAACATATATATAAACATGAGTGAGGAGGTCGGAGCGCATAAAAACTTTATCTAAAAGTTCAAAACTATTCTTACCATTAAAAAGTCTCTGAAACAGTACGGAGCCCAACAAGAAACAGTGAATCAATAAACAGCAAACGGTAACAATTACTTAAAGTTGCAGTAGGTAACTTCACCAAACAGGCTAGCAAGCTAACGTTAGCTGTAGCATGAGAAGCAAATCCACTGCAGCTGTTTGCAGTGGCTCGCGCTGTATTTTGTTTGTTGTCTCTCTCTGTTTTCAGTCCAGTTTGAACTGAGACCAAACGACTGCAGGGAAAGTTGCAGCAGAGTAAACTGGTCAGTCTCAGCTCGAGCTCGAGCCGACTGACGGTGTGATTTGCAGACACTCTGTTGTTGGCAGAGGTGAATCAGAGCACGGTGAGCTAATCAGCTCGTACAAGCGTCACCTGTCACTAAAAAGCGAAGTGTAGACTGCCAAATAAGGAATTAGGACAGAGAGAATACAGAGTGTCACTGATTTTCTTTATTTTTCCGCAAAACCCTCATTGTGGTGGCAAAGAAAATATCGTGGTAAAAACAAGACTTATAAGAGACCAATTTTGCAGCAAATGGTGTCATTTTTCCACCAACGTTACACTGTTTAATCAGGTAATACATCATAATGACAAAGTTTAGCCAAAAAAATTGTCTAGTTTCACTTTAAAGTATGCATCAATAATGCATTATGAATATACTTAAAATGCGTGATAATGCACCTGTAGTGCTATAATGCACTATAAGTGTGTTCAGAATGTGTTTCAATGCGTTATGAGACAGGCTTCACGAAATGTGTTACTGAGAGAGCGCTGAGAAAAACAGTACTTCAACCTCAGTAAGTGAGATGCAACCAGAAAAATCAAACATGTCCACATTATATTAAGTGTAATTTGGTCTGGTGGATTCCTGTTACATGACCTGAGCAGACTCTTTGTCATCATTGTTCTCGTGGTTCTCATCATCATCATCATCCTAGGACAAAACAGATAAAAAGAGAAAGTGAACTGTGAAATGCAAAAAAAATGGACAAGGTGTAATTTTGTCTCAGTTCCTGTTCAAGTTGACAGCATTTTGAATCTGGTCTAATGTCCTACAGGCTGATTTTGGTGAAGGCCATGAGCAGTATGTCCATATCTATTGCTACTTAGCTGGTGCAGGTTCAGAGCTGACACAAACCATTCAACCTCTCATTCCGACCTGCATGCAATTTAGCGTTGGCGTAACCTGCATGTCATTGATTCGTGGGAAGCAAGACAACAACATGCAAACTCCATACAGAACTTCCAGATTCAAACCTAAAACCGTCTTGCTGTGAGACCAGAGTGCCTTCCACTGTACCACTGTATCATGGGTCTATATTAAGGTGCATTTTAAAAAAATCACAAGCTGCAGAATTTTATGTAGGTTTTGCTACTTTCAGGCTAATAAGATGCAATTATTTATGCTTGAAACGTTTCCAATGAGTCGTCTGTGTTTCATTGATGTCACTGCTCACAGTTTATATCCATAAAGGGAGCAATGAAGGTGTGTTGGCATGCACGGCTGTTTACCAAAGGTTTCTCTTTGCAACTGCCACATAGAAAAACGGTAATTTTTTACACTAAACCCAAAGGATTTCAAAAAAATAAATTTGAAACTGATGTTATTGGACATTGTACATCAGTAGTAACCATGTAACTGCAGGACAGAGCAGCCTTAGAAGTGGACAGTATGAAGGGCCGGAAGCACGTACAAATTAAATGACAGCTGTGCTCAGCCGTACGCCTGTGTACAGCTCCTATGTGTTGATGTCTTCGTTCTCTCTTTCTCACTCTTCTCTCTCACTTTCTCCGAGGGGCTTATTTCAGGAATACCAGGGAATTTTAAAAGACCAATTGCCGTGAGAGCCTGTGGCTGGCTGCTATGAAAATCAAAAAAATGCCTGGAGTGCCTCTGGCAGTGTTAGTCTGAAAACTTAAAAGGGCTGCTTGGTTGCTGTAATACACTTAAAGGATTTCCCTGAAGGATCCCATGAGTTTCGGAGGAAGATGTGACTCTATCTGGATTTGCAGACAACTCAGTTGAGAAGGGCAAGGCCTCGCAGCACTGAGATACCACAACTCCTTGTGGAGTTCAGAGGGAGCAAGCCGGTTTGTGTGCAGGAAGTAAAGGATGAGGATTTTCAAACAGTATACGACTAGCTGTTACTGGAGCTACTGGAAATCAGGAAAACACATTATTTCAACTAAAAGGTTTATAGTGTTCCGTCAACTTGTTGACCAATTGGCAACACATTTTAGTATCCAACGTGCGACCTTTATGACACCATATGCCCTATCTCACGCCCGGCGCAAAGCCGTTGCGCCATTGGCATAAGTGCCATCGCGATCTTTCCTCCGACGCAGATGCCATTTTTGCCACCTGTGTAAGATAGCAAATGCACTCGCACCATGTCTGTGTGTCAGTGAGTAGGAGTCTGAAAGGAGAGGGAGAGGGAAGGCGTGTCTCTGAACATTTGCTATCTTGCTGCTGAAGTTTAGACCAGAAAAAACCTGGTGGGCCTCACTGACTTTTTTTTTTTTTAAGAAAAAAGAATTCTATAGACATAATTTAGACTTAACAAATACTCAGATGAAACACATTTTACAATTTAGGCCTCAAAAGAACTTTAAATACCAGAGAGAAAGTTATATGCATCATTGAAACAATGTTGCTTTTTCTTGTGTGTGTGTGTGTGTGTGTGTGTCTGCTCAAAATCACCTGCATGTTTTGGGGTGGGAAAGGAGTGTGGAAATGTGCTTGAACTCCATTTTATACAGTAATTGTAGTCTTACCCATTCATTTCTAATGATTGGTCATTTTTGACCAGAAAACCATGGGTGTATACAAGTTCAGTAGAATTTTAAAAAAAAAGAAAAATGTGTGCAGATGCCATGTGTGAACAAAGTCATGGAACCTTATGACAAACTGATGAAATTAACTACATTTTTTTTTTTTTTAGAGAGAGAAAATTTGTGCATCAGTCATGGGGTGGCCTAAAGGTTAGAGAGGAAAGTTAGTGATCGGAAGGTCACCGGTTCGAATCCCTGACCAGCAGGATTTATGTGGGTATTGCTTGCCCAACCCGTATTCCACCTCTAAGGGCCCTTGAGCAAGGCTCCTAGCCCTCATCAGTGGAACCCTGCTCAGTGGCTGCAGATAAGCCTGTGGCTGTACAGAGCAGCTTCCAGATGTGAATGTGTAACTGTGTGACGTCCCTGAAAAAAAGAGTTTGCTCTCAGTGGAACCCTCCCTGAATAAATGAAGGTAAAAAAAAAAATCAATCAGATATGACTGAACATAATAGGAGGGTTAATGGAGAGCGGCGGCAGACTTACTGCAGATGAGTCCTAGCAGAGGTAAACACAGCATCATGCTGACAGCTTGCAAACAGTTTGATCAGTGTCATAAATGTCATTTAAATGCTACTGTACATAGCAGCTGGCAGGTTAATGATATTTTAACCTCAACACTCCCAGCCGTCCTCCTCAGCCTCCTCTCCCACGTCCTCCCTGCCGTCAGCACGCCTCAGACAATCACTGCACTCACGATCACAGCCTGTTCAATATTTCATACAGAGGTCCATTAAAGACACAAGAAGCTTCTTCTCCCTCTCTCTCTTGTGCTTCAAGTTCAAAACAGCTCGACCGCCCGCTGTTGGGAATGTTAATGATTATGCCCGACGTAGCAGTAGATGTGTGTGTGTGTGTGTGTGTGTTTTGAAGGGGATTTTATGATAACAGATGCAGACAGTGTGTGAAAACATTACTGAGGCTGTGGTTTAATCATGTATTAATGACCTGAGAATAATCTAGACACCATACATGTAAAATTCAAAATGCATAGCAGGTTGTAGGCTGTCACACAGATCATCACTAAAAGAAGGAGAGAGGACAGAGTAGAAAAAAAAAAGAGATAACAATGAAATCTTTATTTGTTTGGCCGGAGAAAACAAACTACATGATACACACTCGCTGCTTCCAATCCTCATTAGTGCTTCACAGATGCACCCACACAAATAACGCTCACAATGGCAGCCACCCACACTCACACACAAGCACACACAAGCACAAACACACACACACACACACACAGAGTCAATATACACAATAAAAGACAATCATTAACATTCTCAACAGCAGGAGATTTAGCCTTTATGAACTCACAGAAGAGAAAGAGAAGGAACCTCTTGTGCCTTTTAGTGGACCGCTATTTGGTAAAACAAGTAGAGGCCAATGAATTAAGCAAAACTTAGAAAGGATTTATTTATTTATTTATTTATTTTTTAGGCTTTTTAAATCCCATAGAGCCTCAGAGAACAGCCACTGACTTTATTAAGTGAATGTAACAGTGAATCTTGCTTTTGGAAACGTTGGTGTCCAGAAAGTTGTCTTTATTATGTGAATGCTGATTCAGCATTCACACCATTGTTCTTCAGTTCTTTGTTTGTGTGCCTGATATGCAAAGCACATAAAGGAACACACTTGTTATTCCTCATACTTATCCTTCTTCTTATTGTTATTTTTCTTCCGCTAGTTTCCGGCATGTAACTTGTGCTGCAGCTTTGAGTGTACATACATAAAACATATCAAAACGTGCAGAATTATCAAGAATGGTGTGCC
>JAPZDX010000002.1:1680228-1691666 GCA_029783625.1 Naso annulatus | reverse complement strand
ACATCAAATGACTTGATTACAGTGTTTGTCTTGGAAATTTTAGCCACAAATTTATTTTTATAATCTCATGTAGTTTTTCCCAGGGGTTAATTTTTGGCCGATGGTTATTTGATTTGTACTTGTTGCCTCCAGGCTGACATTAAGAAACACAATTACTGTTATTACCATTACTTTAAAATTATTATGTTGATTGCATGCAATAGTACATTAATTAAAACTAAAACTCTAAACAATCTTTAGCTGTGCCTCTCAGGATAGTGTTTATTAATCTGATTTATTATTTATTTCACTACTTTCATGAATTTCAACTCGCGTCTCTCTTCTTAGATACCGGTCAGACGTAGTCAGTGGGTGATTTGCGCGCACCTGTTCACGCACCGCCAACCAACACACACACTCATCTCCCAAAGTACAATGACACTGTGACATTTCTTAATCTGCAACTGCATTTTACCCAGCAGTCTCTCTCTCTTTTGGACTTTGACACTTCCTGTTCTCTGTTATGACTCTGAACAAGGGAGGAAAGTAACAAATCACATTTACTCGAGTTACTGTAATTGAGCTGTTGTTTGTGTAATTGTACTTTTTAAGTAGGGTTTAAAATCTGTAATTGTACTTTAAGTAGGTTTTGTTTGAAGTATTGTACTTCACTACAATTTAAATCACATCCCTTACTGAGAAAAAAAACCAAAACAAAACAAAAGAATGATTGGCATGAGAACAAACTGGCGCTAAATCACATCAGCAGCCAATAAAACTATCTGATCACAAACCGGACTGTTGAAACCCTGACAAAAGCTGCGCTGCAGCAGCCACAGGTTTGGAGAGGTGAGGTGAACGCAGCTGCACAGCTCAGGAGCCACGAGTTCATGCAGAGATGCAGATTTATTTTGTGCAGCAACAGCAGCAGCACCTGTTGACCAGTGTGAAGCAGGAGGAGAGCGAGAGGGACAGCCGCCATGATCCCAAAATACAACAATAAACATTTTCACACACACACACACACACACACACACACACACACACTAACAGCAGGCCCAGGTAGAAGAAGGGAATTGTAAAAGTACGCTGCACCTGCAATTTCCACACTATGGGTCCAGTAGACCCGGACACCACATACGTATTAAACATGTGTAGAGGGTGCGTGCAATGTGCAGACACTGAAAATGTGCCATTCAGCATGTTCTTCACAGAAAATGAGCCAAGGCCAGTGAGTCTGAGGTTAAAAGAATAATCACATGCATCACTTTTCTTTGGTAAAAATTGTCCCACTGACCCAAACACCACACAAGGGTTAAACAGTAACTCGTACTTTACTCAAGTGCTTTTTGAACACTTTTACCTGTAACTGAGTAATATTTCAGTAATTTAACAGTACTTCGGCCCGACCTTATGTTGCCAACGTTCTCAACTTCTGCCTCTCGCCAGTCCCCTGGTAACGTCACAGCCTGTATCTTTTTTGTTTGTGTTCACCCTTTGTTTGTGGCTGCTTGGTGCTCTGCTGCTTCCGTGTCCCTGTTTGAGTCTTGTGTTTAAGAGTCACCCTGTGTGCTGATTAGGCGTGGAGCTTCTGCCTGTTTGCCTGCCTGCATTCCTCCTGCTTTTAAGAGAAGTATCGTAACAGAAATCTGCCCCGCTGATGGCTGTGAACAACTGAGTGAGTTGATCAAACATTTTCCTCCTGAAACCCTCGTGCAATTCCCCAGCAAACGCTGACGCTCACCTATCCACTTACGTAATCCACTGTTTGCTCAGTTCCCGCTGCATGCCCTTACTTCCTGTCCCCACTCCAAGAAGGAAGAAGACGCCATCTGCCTTGTTTAATTCTGCCTTAATGATTACAATAAAGATCATTACCAGTTATACTCCCATCTACAGTGTGCTGCTTTTAGGTCCAAAAACACTGTTTCAAAAGTAATAAGTAAGTTCACTATATATTTTAGTTAAAAGTTCATTTAGTCATGACATCATGTTTCTTGCATTAAATAACTACAAGCACAACCAGTTTTAAGTTTTAAATAAACTGAACGACAAAGCATGCAGAATAGACAAAAGAACATTATGGCTTAATATAACCAGTTTCAGTAGGTTAACTACTCAAGACGAATTCAAAGAGATCCAGTTGGAGATTTTATTTTATTTTTTATTTTTTTTGGCAATGGTCTAACTTTGACCTATAACCAGTAATGGATTAAATAAAAGTAATAATCCCAAACTGTGAAAATGGTCAATTTCATGTAAAGGCCCTTCAAAAATAGAAGTATGATTGTCAAATTAAAGTACTCATTTACAAGTGAAATGTTCTCTGTCAGAGTTTTACTATCATATCTGATGGTTTGGGTTTAATATTACTGCTGCATAAATAATTACTTGAAGTATGTTCTATTCAAAGCTCAGGGCTATATACTGGTGTTTTAATACACTGGGAATCCTTTTTAAACGATTATTGATTTCTCTGCTTTCAGTAGGACTTACTTGTAATTCATCTAACCAGTACTGCACCAGTTTAAGGTTAGTAATATTAGTTTTATTATCTGATGTTTGTTTCACATTGCTGCATTCAATGACAACCTGGGTCTTGGATTTGAGACAGTTTTTGAACCACCAGCGGGTAGAATGAACATGTCTAGTCCGTTTTGGATTAAAAGATCTTTTTTCTGCCTGCTTTTCATTCATTTCATTCTTTTTTTAATAACTCCAATGCAATATTTGTTTCTTTTAATAAAGGTATTTCATTGGTCACATATACAGCGTACAGTGAAAAGTGTTCTCTGCACGTAACACATCCCTGAGGAGCAGTGGGCAGCCACATCGCAGCACGTGAGGACCAACTGCAGATTCTAAACCAGTACCTTGGTCGAGGGCACTGACAGGAGAAAGACCTACAGGATGGTGGGGGAAACCGGAGCACCTGGAGGAAACCCATGCAAACACCATGCAAACTCCACAAAGAAAGGTCCTGCCCCTGCCGGGAATCAAACCCAGGACTTTCCTGCATGAGGTGACAGTGCTAACCACTAATCCACCGTGCCGCCCTGTTATTTGTCCAGTGTTTTATCTTTACACTATCCACAGTGGTCATGGCTGCACAACATTTTACTTTCAACTGGAATTAAAAGTGCTGTGTAAATAAAGAATTGCTTGTTTTCTCACTGAGTTTTGTATTTGAGAATAAAGTTATTACCACGGTGGCACATTCCTTTTTGTTTTTTGTTTTTGTTACCTTGTTGTTACTTTTGCATAATCATACTCTTTTTACATGAATCAGTCAATCAAGGATTACGCTCTTTTTCAGGAAACGTAACAACAGAGGCAAGCATAGAAGCGAGTGAAAAAGTGAGTGTCATGTTCATGAACCATTCTATTCACTGATATTAAATACAACCTTTAAAGCTACCATCAAGAGTCTCTCATTGCTATAGTAAAGCTAAACCCACATACACACACACACACGTACACACACAAATACATGGTAACTACTTACAAATCACATACAGTGACATCGCATAACTAAAGCTGTGGAAACGGAAAGAGAAATCATGTCAAACCTGATGTCCCATCATTCACATTCACAAACAAACTCCAATTCAACATCACTTCATCACACACTGTATATTTCTTTCCTCCCACTGGTAGCACCTGTATCAATGTGAGCAGCACCATGTCATCTCAGTCCTCATTCGTCTTTGACTGATTTGAAGGCATTTCCCCTGAGGGTGAACGGCTGATGATTTATTCATGTCCAGGCATATGATTTATTAAAACACACACAATCTATTAATCCCTCAGAAGTGAAAGATGTGGTCTGCTGTTGAGTCAGTCTAGTCTGTTCATATGTGTTTCAACCCCTGTGAGGAAACCTTGATGCCTAATTAGCAAAGCTAATCAAAAAACGCAGCCAGGAATTATAGAGAAGGCTTCGTTTGTGATTCTCCATTCCACCGTTTTGTATATACAGCTGTGCAACTTTACAAGCAGCTAATTATGGACTTATCCTAATTATTATGGATTTTATCCATTCACAACATCCACACAGTCAACACATTTTATGAGTCACTGGAAATATTACCAATTAAATAGAAGGGTTAAAGCAACACTGTAACTTTGACCGCAACCCACTGCTTCGAAAAATGAAACTAAACAATGCACATTAATACAAAACACAAAACAGCAATTTTAGTGAAACTGGGTCATATTTTACAGAGAAAATGTTGTCTGGTGTCCCTCTGATGTTCTGTATGTCTACAGCCCATTATTTTGGCAGAACTGTCTCCAACAACTATGCGGGGCTGCAGCTGCAGCTTCGGTCCACAGGAAGCCTACATGCTGCTTTCAGGAACCTCTGTGAATCACAGAGTTGAGGCAGAGCAGTCGTAGGACATTAGCAGGAAAACCAGAGGACATTTTCTCCATAAAATATGACCTGATTTTACTTAAACTGCAGTTTTGTGCCACGTATTAACATGCATCATTAAGTTTTGTTTTTTGAAGCAGTGGGTTGTGGTCAAAGTTACATATTGTTGCTTTAAAGTAAGTATTTATGAAACAGTCTCATAATTCTTCCGATAATTATAAATTTCCTGTAACAGCAAATGAGACCCTCAGGGAAAAGACTGCCATATCTATGTAGTTACTGTTAATGCCCGTGATCGAGTCAGAGTCCCTTTTGAAATGATTTTTAAAAAAAATTTTGTTGTTCTGTGCAATGACAGTAAAGAATTATATTCTCTGCCTACTGCTGTTAGTTTGAAAAATAGAGGTAATCGGTTTCAGGGGACATTGCTGTCATACAACTGACTTATAACTTATCTCTCAGTCACATATAAATTCATTGCCTCATTGGGATCCACCCTGCAGTCTCTCTTTCACTAGTTTCCAAACTCGGTGTTATACCAAGTTCTGCCTGCCTGGCATGTGCTATCAAAGATCTTTACGACAGTAGATGCTTGTTTCACTGCTGCTTTTGTCCAAAGGGGGCGCTAGAATCAACAAAAACTGAAAGTTCCTCATAGTCACTTTAAGTCAACCCAAGTTTTACAGAGACGTGCATAGCTGCATTCTAACACGGGTTGAAATGCCTTTTCTTGCATAATTCGTTTCTGCTCCTAATAGTGTGTGTTAGTTTGAAACCTACAGCCTGGTATTTCCCTCATGTGTCAAATAGAGAATGGTGTATAGAGATGCCAGGTGTGTGCTGCAGAAAAAAAAAAAAAGATTAAATGACATCAGTTTAATCAGCTCCTGCCATTTAAAAAGCCCTACCAGGAGGCAAAACTGTAAAAAGCTGTGGGGTGGTTGAGTCACTTGTGTGGAACTGAAAACTATTATTTGACACAAGTTAATTAGACATGTTCATGTCTTTCATCGAGGCCACCTTTCTCTGCTAAGGTTCCATAACTCGATCCGGCATAATGGCAACACACAGGCATTTTGGCACCAGTGTCAATCAATGACACTGCTCTGTGTTAACTTACTTCTTTTGTTGCACATTTTTATTCAGTGCCCCTCATTCAAGTAAAGAAGCATAGAAAGGTTTCACAAACTAATTGGATCAACGATTAAGCAGGAGGCATCCCGTCCCACCGAGCTGAGACAATGGCAGAAGAAAGGGTCAACGCAGGCGCAGGCGGAAAACTGACACTTGAATTAGGTAATGAAGAATAGAGGGCAGAAGAAAGGGAGAGAGGCCTATCGGTGTGAGGTCTTCAAGGATGTCCAGACATGCAAACTCACCCGGTGTGGCCAGGGAGACGGTTTTGATTGACTCATGTTGCTTGGCAATATCGATCTGCAAGAAGAAGCTGAATTTAGCCATTTTCTTGGTATTATTCTGATAAAGACAGTGAAACACTTTTCACTCATGAGAGTTTTAAAAAGTGACTGTAACCTTGCTTGTACAGCACTCGTTGGAAGGACATGCCATTGTGAAACCCTCGGTATTAATTTGAATGGGTGTAGCACAGAGGTATAGAATTTAACTGCTGTATTTTGTTGGATTAAAAAAAGATTATAAATCTTTTTCAGTCTTGCTTCATGCGTGGTCTTGTGAATTAATCATCAAGCTCAAGTGTTGTTGAAATACCTGAAAGAGTTTTTGCTCCAACCATCTCTTGGTAGATCCAGTAAGAACTGACTTGTTTGTACTTGGATTTGATAAATGTTCCATACCATCTTGAATTTGACCTCTGGTTTACAAATTCTGCTGTGTCACCATATGCAGATTTAACACATTTTGTACTAAAATTTACTAAAACCCTTGAGACCATAAAACACAAGAGACTTGTGCAGTCTTTCTTGTGTTGTACAGCTTACGGCCTTTACACATGATCAGCAGAAACCACTTTGAGCTTGCTGTCCTATTGTTTTCCTATGGAGAGGGCAGCAGTGCCTGACTAAGCGGCACTGCCAACCTTGCTGTGAGGCACTAATCAGAGTTCAAATTATTTGAGCTTCGACCTTGTTTGCCGCTAACCTTTTAAAGCGCAACCAATGAGATACCAGCTGCATATTACCCGGCCAGAGGTAACCTGGAGGCGGTACATACAAGCAATGGAGCCAGGGAAAGACTTTTCGTAGCGACGTATCAATGTTTCATGTACCCGAACTCTTTTTGGTTGTTTTTGTCCCCGCTGTATGATTGTAATTGCAAGTACAAGAGCCTTTTTTGAGACAAACTTAAATGCGGAACAAACAAACCCTTTTTCCTCCTCTTCTTTTTCTTCTAGTTTCTGGTGTGACAAATGGCATTGCTGTTGCCTAGCGACTGGCAACAGTCACTAGGCAACAACACAGTGTCACAATTTGTCAGTCAAGTTGAAAATTTTTAACTTGTGCAAATGACATGAATGGCAAATTTTGCATCTAAGGCCAATTTGCGTTGCATCATTCATGTCCCCGGGTGCAAGTATGCATCTATTTGCGTGTTTGCATTGACTTTTGTATGTAATCTCGACACAAAAAAATTTTGGTTTGCATCCAATGTAAATGAGCCATTTGTCAAGCTTTAATAAGAAAGTTGAAATATTCATTAGCATTACAAATGATTCAAAGATAGTGATTCCTTCATTTACGTTTGTCGATAAAATGTATAAAAATAGTGAGAAGTTCGCATCACAATCTCATAAAATGTCTCATTTTATCTAAGCAACAGTTCAAATTGAATAGAAATCAAGTTTAAAAGAGAATTTTTATGCTTTTGCGTCATTTCTGATCTATAAATGTTGTCACATGTTGGATAGTCATGTTAAACAATGCCGAAGCATCACATAATAGAGGTTCATGCATTTGGAAGTGAGTCCTGCAGGCTGTTTCAGCTGGCTCTCCACGCTGTGTTTCAGGTGGTTTTTTGTTTGTTTGTTTGTTTGTTTTTTTTAAACTCTGTTGTTACACCGACATCCATGCGTACTGAACTGCATTATAGGGGCATGCCAGCTCCACGCACACAGCGCTGTGGTTGCACCCTCCCCCACTCTGCTCAGAAACAGCTGTGTTCGGCTCTCTGCTTCACGGGTAACTGCCAGCACTTTGTTCAAGATGGCTCCAATAAAGCTTTTTTTTTTTTTTTTTTCCCCAGGTGAATGTAGAACAGCTAACTTAGTAAAACTTTCCTAAAGAGGCAAGCACCAGAGAGAAGTTGAAAGCATTCCTGTATCTTGTTGGGTATTACCCGTGGATTTATTTACTTCCTCATCATGAGCACATGAGCCGGATTAACGGCTAAATTGCTGCTGCTTTGTCGTGTTGAAGGGAGAGGGGAGAGGCACAAGCTGTTAGTAACATTTTATCAGCCCTACCTGTGTTCATTTTGTGTCTGAAAGGGGTTGTGAGTACAGCAAAGTGTGGAGGCACGCTCAGAGGAAGAACGAGGGAGGAGCAAACTACACGGACCATTTTAAGAGAATGTAGAAAATGGCGGGAAGAGAGAGAGAGAGCGCAAGTCACAGTTTACTGAAGATCTACAGGCTTTATTGTTCAGTCAGCTGTGTTTAGCTGCTCCTTATGGGTCCAAATCAAAATCAAAACCCAAAAATTAGTATAATATGGCCTTTTTAATAGGACAGTTGGCAAAGTCTTACGCTGAAATTAGATAAATGTTTGTCATTTTGCTATTTGTTTTACTGAACCATGGTAAAACTTAAAATAGTTTTTCTTATTATCGTAATACATTACCTATCTATCTATCTATCGATCTATCTATTGGTATTGCCAGTGAATAATGATAGGAAACATGACAATTGTCAGATTTAAGGAACTTCCTGTTTAAAATTTTCACTCTCACTCTTTTCAGTAATGAAAATAAACATTAGTTGCAGCTGTAATGAGAACATTACAGTGCAGCAACAAATTTATTACACTGGACTGACGTATGACCAGTTCAGTCTTTGCAGCTAAATCTATCAGATACAGAGACAAATAATTTTCTTTGGTTAGACTGTCTCAGCGCACCCCTATATTTCATCCCTGTGAAAATCTGCTCCCCTAAGCAGTTCTAATGAAGCAAGGGCTGCTTTCACATTAAGGCAATATATCTGGGCCATAAGGTAAACTAGTAAGCAAAGCCTCTGCTCTGAAGTTGCTTTTCCCAAAGCTCTACCTACTCAGGGTGAGATGGGAAGGTAATAACTACAAGCAGGTGCATAAATGACACAGGGGAGTGAGAGGAGCTGGATAGGAAGCCAAGATGTGCAAAGATTTTACTGGAGAACTTTTCAGCTTTGACTACCTCCTAATCCCCATAGGTCCAACTGGAATACCTCCACCATGATGTAATTGGGATGGGGGTGGAGGTGAGGGGCTGCCTGTGTGTGTGTGTGTGTGTGTGTGTGTGTGTGTTTGTGCAAGTGATGCAACTGAAGTAGGCTCACATACATACATAGAGGGGATTGTAAAGATCTGTGAAGAGACTTGGACCATTCAGTCAATAAAGGGGTTCTTGTATATGCTGGTGGAGTGTGTGTGAGAGGGTCCTCCAGCAATGCATGAGCATGTAAGAGTGCACTTGAAATCAAGTGCACATGCAAACACACACATGAAAAGCAACTGTAGACATACACCTCGAGAAAATTTGTAGAAATTGGATGCAGATGATACACAAGTGTGTGGAGTCTCTGAAAGGAAAACCAAAAAAGATGGAAGAAGAAAATGGGCGTGTCTTCCCGTTAGATGTAAATAAATACATGTAACTGTTACACATATGGATTCACAGCTAATGCAGATTGGGATTTAAGTATGTTTTAGTGGTAAAACTGAGTTTCAGTGAAAACAAAACTAAAATGGGCAAGAAGTGTAAGTCTTTCCCTGGCTTTGAAACATTCTCTTGAAGACACTTGCCTTTTAATTTTTTTTTTTTTTTTTTTTTAATCATCTCATCTGAAAACACTCCTATGTAATACAGGTAACTCAGTATTAAAGTTAGTTTTTATAATGCCTTACATAGGCATTTTAAAACATAATTAAATGACCTTTCAGTCACGTTTAAAAAGTTCATAACTGTTTTTTGCTGTCTTTGAAAGAATCTACAAAATCAACTGAGGGATGCAGGTAAAGTATTAAAATTTTAGGTAGAGTACTCAGTTGAATAATGTTTAATATGTTGAAATAGCAAAATTTGGTCAGTTCCCTAACATGACTGTCAAATGATGAGGCATGATTAAATATTGATTCTTACGGTAATTATGCAAGTTGGAGTGGACAGCAAAGGAAAGAGGCCCAAAACTTCAGATAACAATGGGAGAAAATGCCACTGAAATAACAACTAGAACCTCAGTCTTCACAGGATTAAGGTGTTTAAAGAAAAAAAAAAAAGTTCTGCCAACCAGTCTCTGGATGCCTCATTAGGTTCGAATGACAAGTGAAGCCACATATCGTCCACAAAGAAATGATGTACAATTTTGATCTGTCCCTAGGGCAGCAAAATAAAAAAAAAAAAATAACAGGTGTCCCAGAACTTAGCCCTGTGGGACACAATAAAACAATGGAGAGGAAAACAAACTCAGATTCTTAAATGGACGCGTGAACCCAGATTGGCAAATTCTGTGTCCACTTTTAAAACTTTGCTGAAAACTTTTTTTTATTGTAGGGCCTTCTTTTAACCGCACTGCTCCTCTTTTTCACCGTTATTTATTTTCATTTATGCGTTTTTTTGTTGTTTGTTTATGTGTTGCATTTTACTGTGATTTTTATCATTTTAATATGAACATCCCTGTTTGTTTTGCCTAGTGTATTTTGTCTGCCTGTGACGCACTGTGTAACTCTGGTTTTGAAAGGTGCATTATAAACAAAGCTATTATTATTATTATTGTTAGTAGTAGTAGTATCATTATTAACTTCCGTTAGTGACATAAGATGAAAACCAGTCAAAGGATGTGGTCACACATACACAAATGCAGGTGACTGATTTTAACCTGTGGGGCAAAGTACATCATTTGTTGTGCTGATCATCAGCAGTGCAGAATGTTACGCACATAGAGAGCGGTATGCTAGCGTGTAGTTCATGTGTCATATGTGGGCTGTAGTGAACTGGAGTAGGATGTGTGTCCGGGCTCACTGAGTGAATTACAGCCAATTAGAGCCAAATGTGGTCATTGGTACGTCTCTGCTACTGGTTGAGGCTGTGGTTTTGCCAGTCAGAGTTCACCACAGTTGACCTCCATGCAAAACCATGCTGCAGAGTTGCTTTGCAGCCGCAAGACAGTATTTTATTCGCCCTTTACTCGCAATGAATGGCAGTACTGACTGCAGAGCTGAGGTCAAGAAGCATTAACACAGAACCACAATCAACATCAGAAGACATCGTTTGGAACTCTTAACAGAACAGTTTCAGTGGGGTGCTGCGTCAGAAGCCTGAAGTGAAACCTCCTGAAAAAAACAGACAAAAATGAAAGGAACCATAACCAAGGGTGAAAGTAGGCTGGTACGGTCTGGTACTGTGTACCACCAAAGGATTCTGTGGCGGCATGCAGTGCCGGAAAGAGGGTAAAGGAGCTGCCTGTCAAAAACCACATTCAAAACCAGTCCCAGTCGCACTTTTAGCAAGAAAACATGTCAATGGCTGACAAACTTGACAGTCAGCAATTTGCATATAAGCACAACCGTAGTACAGAAGATGCTGTGGTGACACTGATGCACCTTATCCTAAAGCATCTTGATAAGCCTAAAACTACAGCTAGAGCTCTCT
This sequence comes from Naso annulatus, assembly GCA_029783625.1. Classification (NCBI taxonomy): domain Eukaryota; kingdom Metazoa; phylum Chordata; class Actinopteri; order Acanthuriformes; family Acanthuridae; genus Naso; species Naso annulatus. The sequence continues at coordinate 1,680,490 of JAPZDX010000002.1, read as the reverse complement.
TCTTAGATTTTACATCGGCCTTTAATACAATCCGGCCGGGGCTCTTATCGGCCAAGATGGTTGAGAAGGAAGTAAATTCCCATCTTATTCACTGGTACCACGCATTCTTCAGAAATAGGGTACAGATAGTCAAAGTTAATCAGACATATTCAACTCCTATAGTTACCAACATTGGAGCGCCTCAGGGCTGTGTAAGCTCTCCATTCATTTTCACACTTTATACTGACGATTGTAGAGCTGATGGACCAAACACATTTATTTT